>BROF01002216.1:185031-197070 GCA_024346535.1 Eptatretus burgeri | reverse complement strand
CATACATACACATACATACATACATACATACATACACACACATACATACATACATACATATAATTTTCAAATTTTTATTTACTTTTTCATTTCCAATTGTCGCCTGTGATGCATGACGTCACATTTACGGCAAATAGCGTCTCCGCAATAAAGAGCAGTGTTACCTGGTTTATAGAGACCAAATGATGATAAATGGTGATGAACGTGATATGATGATCTTGACAATAAAACTTTGAGAAATGTTTGTTCATTCACAAGCATCAAACCGCATCACTGTGTCCCATTTCATTCATTTTTTAAATTGCGGTTTCAATTTGCAATGGTAATTAGTGGACATCCTGTATTATGAATGAAAATGATCTGAATCGAATCCTACCATTCAGAATACTCGAAAGTACTGATAAATATCACAGTAAGAAGTTGAAGAGTGAATTGGAAAGCAAGTAGGCCTCCCGATTGATTTGGGGTGATGACAAATGGTAGACAAGAGGAAGTGATGATGCATACAGATGAGGATTGAAGGAATTGGTCGGTTTTAAAGCTCATGATGTCATACAGCCAATATAGGCAGACTAGAGTGGTGCCTTGCATATCAGATAAAGGTCGCTTCAGATCTGTCACTCTGTGTGTGAGTCGAATGGAAGCTAAACATTGCGTTTTTGAAATTGTTCGTACTTTCCATCCAAAATGGGTTTTAACGACACGAAAGTGGGTCCATTGGTTTAAAGAAAGAAACGGGTCAAACCCACAAATATGGGTCACTTGCCTATTAAGCATTTAAAATGTATCTCGTTTGGTCTCATGCATTTCTTCTAGTTCAATGTTGAGCTTTGCCTGCATGTGGGGCTTTTCAAAGCAGAAGCTGCCGCCGGAAATGGGAGACAGCTGAAAGTTTGAACGCATGGGCAATGCCACACTTTGCATTTTATAATAGATTATACGTTTTATAATAGTCAGGCTTGCTGTACGATCAGTCACGATGAAATATCTGTATTCAAGCAGGTGCAAAATCGTTTTCATATTATCTCTCCTATGAGTACATATGTATGTATGTATGTATGTATGAATGTACGTGTATGTACAATATGTGCTTTAAGATTACTGGTATGAAAGCCCATCAAAAAGTACGGGTTGGAATTATTGTATTTGAAATATTCAAAAAGATTGGAAGATATAATATTTCGTCGCAAAAATTGTTATTTTAAAACACGACATGTACAAATTACCCTGTTGTCTTTTTTTCTGGGTCGCTTCATTGTGAGGATACAGCTTTGTGAGCGTGCCAAAGTCTGAAGCCTCGGCCTAGCGTCAATAACGTCAAATGTGCTTATATCTTCTTTATTTATTATACATCCTATGGATGTGAATGAACACTCGTTTTACTCTGTGCATCTCACACATCACATGCAGCACATTTCACCCCCTGTACCTTGTATTTATTGCTATTTAAGAAAACGATTCTGCACACCACCCATGAGGCCTCCTTGCAAGTCTCCATCTACATTTCCAATGGAAGAGACATAATTGTTCTTTTATGAAAAATGGTTTTCAAGGTTTTTTTATCCTGAAAAAATAGACCGCAGCGAATAGTCGTGTTAAAATATTGGCCTTTAAAACCCTACTTAAATAGTCCTTATGAAGTGGGATAGACAAATATACAAATACAAAAATACATACTGTTTGTTTTATGGAGGTAGATTAAAATAATAATCAAGCAGTATTGGGCTTGCCCACCACCCTGGCTGGTCATGTCAATCCTGTTTGCAGTTCGAGATACAACATAACTTTTCGAGATGCAACATAACTTTTCGAGATACAACATAACTTTTTTTTCTCGACATCAGGCGAATGAGCAATGTGCGAATACCAATCGATAGCTGTTTAGCTTTCATTTATGTCCCGTCTGTGAAGAGAATGGCAGCATGAAATGGTTCACAACTATGTGGCAACACAATTGTGTTTCGTGCAGTGTAGACAATGACAAACGGCACAGAGAACATAAAATAACAAGTACATCATCTCAAACTAACTGTTCTCAGATTCTCAGTTTCTTCTTTAAAATATATTTGGGTGTTTGCTGAGCAAGTCAACTTAATATGTGAGCATGGCCACTGTTACAGCTATAGCCAGACTGCTGACAGTTATTACAAATCACTGTTGCGTGCATGCCCGGTACTTTATCTTCAACATGGAGTTGAGCCTGGGGGTTATTGATGCTGTGTTTTGGATATATAAAGTACATCTCCTATTACATTTCAAGGATGTGACAAGTACTGCTTGTACTTTCACTGCGTTCAGTGGACATCACCGGATATAGATTTCGAGCACTTTTTGGGCACTGCAGAATTACATTTTTAATCATTAAGCTCCAGATGTGATGTCGCCTGTCATTTTTTTTATTTGAAAAGTCAAAGGCTCAAATAAGAACAAAGTTATGAATAAAACAGATGTAAAAGCAACTCCATACCATGGGAATCAACGTTGGCTGGTGAGGGGGTACCAGATAAATTGATTGGGCAGTGCCACAATGGGTTATTGAACCTCCTCAAGATGTTTATTCAGTCTAATATAGTGGAGAATCTCTTCATGTTTCCGTAAGTTGATTTATCTAGCTCAGATTGTAAATTTGCAATCAGATGATAGTTTCTAACTTTAAATAGGCCACAAATACTTCTTGACATTTGCCAGACAAAAATTGTTTCAAACACAGTAGTGGCATTAATGGAGGGTCAGTGAAGAAACATCCCAGAAAAGCAGAATGAACCCTCCTTGTACATGCTAGAAGTCACTATTATGAGAGGCAGAGCCACTGGTGGAATGGTCCTTGGCAATCGAGTGACAGACAAAGCGGTCACCTCTGACTTATTGAAGAGAACCAAAAATGTCCCATACAGTTATCCATCTGTTTTTAGCACTCTGTTTTCCAGTTCTGATGATAAGCTGTGAACAATTAATTTTTTTAATTTCCTGAACGTAATTATTTATTGCCGCACCATATTTGCTTCAGAGTTGCTGTGGAAGATTCTCTTTATCCTTGTTAAATTTCTTCTTCTCCTTTTCTATTTTTTTATTTTTTTACAAATTCTATGCCTCATAGTGGAGCACACGCATGCACGCACATGCACTGTATCGGCTATTCCTTCAATATAATTTCAAGGATTGCTGTAAATGATGTAATTCCACAACATCCCATATTCAAATTCATTTAAATTGTAAACCTAAAACATAGTTGCCTTACCTAATGTAAGAACCTTAACCTGTAAACAATTGAATGGGTTCCCAACTGCACTGATCATCACCTGCGCACCATTCTTCCTCGAGGTTTTGATCCTTTCAGCCCAGGACCTCTCCAAACAGCGGATCCACAACCTTGGTCATGGATCCACATCAGTAGATTACCTACATCAGTGGATCCACAACCTCAATTGCGTCCAGGCAGTTAGCCAACCCATCAATGCAACATCACTAATCAGACTTTACTCACTGGAGGATTTAATGCATTATCAAAGTTACAACTCCCATCACACATTCTGTTATATGACAATATATTAAATCATGTACATCTTACCTTAAATACAACATGTCCACCAACAAACATGACCACCCCACTCACCTCTGGATTAAACTGTTATTGAAACATTCAAACTGTTATTTATAAACGTTTTTTTTAAACATGTTTCCTTATCTCCTCATAACCACTGAAATGGGTTTCAATGGTTTACATTTATATTTTTATTTTAGTAATGCATTTATATAAAAATATTGTTAATTTTTTTACTATTCGTATTGTATTTCATTAATTATATTTGGTGTCGTTTTAAGATGTTAAAGAAAAGTCGTTTTAATCTGCTAACTGTTGCTCCCTGTGTTAGCATATGTCTGACTAGTTGTTTTAATCTAATGATAAGTTCAGTGCTGTGTGTTGTTGTTCTCACATTCCTAATTATTTCACCTGAAACTGTACAATGGAATAGCTTCTTTGGAATATTGCTGTCGAAGAAAGACATCCGTACAATGTGGAATGGAAAAGCATCTCGTTTATAAAATAATTTGCTGTGAAATTTATTGTTATTGATGTTGATATGTAATTTTTTTTAAAGAACCTGAAATGTGGGTTTGATTTTCCTTTTTAAATAGGAGTTCTTTTGGAAATACTGTACATATCATCATGAAGCTGATCAAATACAAACCCCTTATTAATTGCTCGTCAATCATCAATGAATCTAAAGATGTTTCCAAACCTTTGTGCACTTGTTAGTTTATTCCTGCACATGTTCAGAATCCAATCAGATTAGTACATATGCAAAAACAAATTTGCAAAGAAAGGGGCCAGATCTGAACCCATAGGTATCCTCTCTGTCTGCTGAAGTATCTTGTTGCCAAATGTAAAGAACTTGTTGTTGAGGAGAAATCTAATACTTTCTTTAAGTTGTTTTTTTGAAAAACTACATGAATATTGATTTTCCTTTATAGACCAGTTTGTCATGTTTTTTGATAAACCTTTATGTATACTTTATTACCTCCTACAAATGCTTTATCAACTGCTCTGTCCAATGCAGTTATGAGCTTGTCATGTGAAATGTTTGTGTATAATGTAGAAAAATCACAAGTTGATAAACATTTAGCCTTACCCTTGTTATTAACATTGTGGATTCTGTTGATTACAGGTTTTGAATTATCAATGATCCAGAATTCTTTATACCAGAATAAAACCTCGCCTTTTCTTGGTAGTTTTTAAAACATTTATAAATTAGTTTCATCACCCCCTTAATACTGCCTGACAAAGTTTCAAACTGCGTTCTCTACTTGCGATGATGAACCTCATTGTACAAGGGTTTTTGTGCATTTTTGGGATCCAGTAAATGAATGGTAATTTATGGTGTTTATCTGGAACTAACAGTTTTCTCGTTTTTGAGTGATTTATGTGGTGTCGCATCAAGTCTATGTTATTGTAGTTACTTATTTTGTTGGTCATTGAGAATCCAATCTGTAAGCCTAATCCTTACAAAAGTGTTTGAATATAGAATGTTTTTGCATACAAGGATTCACAAGGAATAAAGGCAAAGGAGGAAGCCATTCGGCCCATGATGCCTGCACCACACCAATACCAGATTTAATCAATCCCTTGATACCCCTTCCCTTCGTGTGCAGCCTTTTTGGCTGATACATTTGGACTCATTTTGCCGACCTCTGAAGGATGACAGGCTGAGTCAACCCCCTGGTGTTAATTCAGCAGAAAATAGGGTTTGAACTCAGGACCCTAGGATCCCAAGCCACCACCCTAACCGCAAAGCCAACACCAAGTTCAAATTGCAACACAATATTGCAACACAAATACAATATTATTATTTGCTTTATCAATTGGAACAATAACATATTGTGTTTAAAGCTGTTTTAAAAAATCACTTGTCTCCAGATTGTTTAAAATTACCTTTGGATTATTGATTCGAACTTCTCTTTTCAAACCAAGAATTCTCCTTTTAACACGTTTCTCTACCTCCTCCAATCATAAAGCCATTCGTGTGTTTGGTTGTTTGTGTTTATCAATTTGTTCTCTCATCCATTCTGTCAGTCATATCATTGTAAGTTCCATTGCTTTATTCCACTTAATCCTTTTAGTTTCTCTATATAATTTGGTACTTTTGGAAGTAATGCATATAACGTTCCAGCTTTCACTATTCTGAGATCACCTGTGATAATGTGTTTATAATGTGGGTCTTTAAATACGGAATGTTCACAATTAAAATGATGTGTGTTACTCGACCATTCTTCTACGTCCTTAAATTGTAGTTTCCTTGTAGTTGAAGATTTTTTCCCCTATTTGCATTTCATAAAGTGTCCACAACCCTTGACACTTCCACACTTGACACTTCAACAGTTTACCCACACTTCCTTCTGTTGTAGTATTTTCTCTTTCTTGATCATTTCCACCCCATTGTTATCAAACATAATTTTCATGATGTGATTAACTTCTTTCGGTGTGATTTTGATGATGTTATTGACTTTCTCTTTGTACATTCTATGGTCAATTTTTATTCTTTTTTGCATACAATGTCGAGGCTCGTATAAGAGCTAACACGTAGAACGTACAATAAGGAGAGCAGGAGACAAGAGGGGTGGGAGAGGAAAGGACAAAACAGTGGGGAACAGAGACATGAGGAGATCTCTTTGGAAGGGTGAGAGATGGGGCAGGGTACATGGGGTAAACAAGATGGCACTACAGGGAATTTCAGGTCCTTACATGACAGGGACTTTCAGGAACGAAACCAGAGAATTTTAAGGAGGTGCGTTTGGGGTGGATTAACGGGGGTAGAAAAGATCTGGCTTTGGATGGGGGAAGAAAAGAGATGATGATGAACAACTCTTTTGAAGACCCGGAGGGAAGAATGGGATTCAAGAGAGTGTGGGAGTTTGTTCCAAAGGTGGGGGAAAAAAGAGGAATGAAAGAGTGAAGGTGAGCAGTGATTCTTGATTTTGGTAGTTTTACCAGAAGGGGGCTGCTGGGGGACCTTGACCACCCTGAGCAAATATGGGTGGGACAGATGGCAGACAGAGCAAGGGGGGGGGACAAAGCCAGAGAGGAGATGGTGTGAGAACAGAAAGACCACCAACCTGCCTGCGTGATAGAGTGAGACACCCAAAGACAGCCTCACCATGTGAGATACCAATAATAAGATACTTAAATGCCTTGGTTTCCACAACATGAAGCCGAGAAAGGTGAGAGGCAGGAGTACCAGCCAGAGGGGAGAGCAGTCGTCCATAAGGCTGTAGACAAAAGCTTTGTATGAAGTCAGGAGCCCAGCTGTGTCAAGGAAGGGCTTTGCACAATGGAGGATGCCCAGTCAGCGACTGACTTTGGAGGCCAGCTTGGAAATGTGGCTTTCCCAGGAAATATCATGGCAGATAGTGAAACCCAGTAGCTTGAATGAAAAAATTTCTTCAAGAGGATTGTTGAGAAAGTATATGGTGGGGGAGGGGGGGTTCCAGATGGTCCCTTTGGGGAGAGATAATGAGAGTGTGAGATTATTAAGGGTTGAAAGACATGTTCCAAGTGTTGGACCAGCTTCAGATTTTATCCAGATCTGCAGAGAGTGAAGAGGCTGCTGCTTGCTGATCTGGGGGATGACAGATTGTACGACAGAGGGTAGAGTCTTCGTCAAAGAGATGAAGAGTATTTTTCAGAGAGTTGGAGAGACCAGTGATGAGAACCAGAAAAGGCACATGGCCCAGAACACTGCCTTGAGGAACTCCAGCCTGGACAGGAAGAGGGGATGAGAGAACTCCATTCAGGGCCACAGGTTGACTGCGACAGGACAGGAAGTCTGCGAGCCATGAGTGGAAATGTCCTTGGATACCATAGGAAGAGAGTTTTGTGAACAGTGCAGGGTGCCAGTCTGTATCAAAAGCACTTAATATGTCTAGGGAGATGGTTCTGATTTCATTTCTGGCATTGAGGATTTCCATCCATTGTTGGGAGAACAGAAGCAACATGTCCGGGGTAGAGTGACCTGGTCTGGATCCAAATTGATGATCGGAAATCAAGCCATTCGAGAAGAGGGTGGATTTAATGTCTGAAGCGATGATGGATTCCATAATCTTGCTGATGATTTGGAGATGGTTGATTGGTCTGTAGTTGCAGGGATCTGTTTTTGCACCTATTTTATGCATAGTGGTAATGTTTGCTGATTTAGAAGCAGATGGCAGATGACCTTGAACAAATGAGAGAGTGAATAGAACAGAGAGAGAGGGTGAGCAAGAGCGGCAGAGCAGGTTTTATGGACACGTGGGCTGATGCCGTCTGGACCGGTTGCAGAATATGAGTCAAGGTTTCACAGCAAGCTCTCCACCTTGTCAGGAGAAAAGTACACAGAGTCCAGGAACAGCTGGGTGTGACTGAGTAAGGTGGGTACAAAAAGCGATGGGTTTGGAATACAAGATTTAGAAGCAAACACAGAGTTTAGGCAATCAGGCTTTTCACACGCAGTGTCAGAAGTGCAGCCATTTGAGGTAAGGGATGGGATGGAGAGGGAACATACACCAGAAATGGACTTAACTGGATGCCACTGGGATTTGGAGGAGAGACAGGTTTGACAGTTCATAGTTGAGATGAGAATTATGTTGTTTTCTGCCTTTCTGCAGTGTAGACACACACTTGTTCCGAGTTTTGTGGAAGGAACTGAGATTGCCTTCAGTTGGAATAGCCTTCCATGAGGTGAAGGCAAGTTGTTTCAGGACAACTGCCTCGCCACATGCTTCAGTGAAACATAGGTGGGAGGAAGGGGAGGACAACTGAAGATGAGATGGGATAAATCTGTGCATGAGAGAGAGCAAGTTTTTATGAAAGAATTTACAGGATGAATTGATGTCGGAGAATGTTGATCATGTCCAGAATTGCTTCCATGTGTTGGATTGGGAGTTCCTCTTGATCGTCCTCTTCCATTAATCTGATAACAATTTGCCAAACTTATTTTAATAGTTGTTTTTTTTTAAGTATTGATCTTAGTTCTACTGCTGTCAAGTAATCCACAGATATTTGATTTGTTAAGATCTAACCACTCATTTACAGTTTGTTGTGGTGTGTCTGAAACTGGGCATTTACATCCATAATTTTGTGCTGTGTCTCTGACTGTCTCATTGTAAGGTATTAAAAACAGAGACGATTATGTTTTGCCCATTATGTTGTATGTTTGTGTCATTAATTCTTTCATTTAATCCATATGGATAAGCAGTTCTTATTTCTTTAATCCAGAAAAGTTCTCTATGCTTACGTAATTGTGTGATTGTTTTATCTTCCATCCCATTCATTTGTCAGCCATTACCACCTATCCTTTCTACAAGCTGAATACTGAAGCTCGCATTTTTACAGTATCCATAAATAAAGTGACGAGTGAGTAGTGGACAACCAGTTGGTTTATCTGGGTTTTCTGTGCTGCTCTTGTGTGCATTCATTCTTACGTTACATCTCTGCATTGTTTCACTAACATATTGCATTGCACATTTGCTTCAAGTCAATGACTTAACTATGTTTGAGCTTTTTCATGTAATTAATTATTTGATTAATTTTAACTTGTAAGATCTCGCAATTACTGCAGAATTCGTTACAGTGTTTGTAGGAAATATAGAACAAGTTTTGAAATTTCACTTTGTAAATTGTACACTTTGTATTCCATTAAGTGTTCCCCACTGGCTAACCCAGAATGGCCACCTCCTACAGCCAGGATATCTCATTTAACTACAGCATTACCTTGTCGAGGAACACATACACAAACATGTGCGAAGGTGGATATTTTGAGACCTGTGAGGAGGGCTTTTTTCCACATACTGAAAGCTGCATATGAAGTTAAAAATCACCACACACACACACACACACACACACACACACACACACACACACACACACACACACACACACACACACACACACACACACACACACACACACACACACACACACCTTGGGGGAAGTGCCAATACTTCCTGGGACAATCTGGGTACCAGCAACGTCACAACAATTGTGCCACCTTTCTCTCCACACTTAGGGGCATTTCTCTCCACAGGGCATTTCCTCATGAGAAATTTCTTCCTTCTCATGTATGCTATGAGGATTTTCTGTCGTCTTATCAGTGTAAAATGCTGAAAATCAGGCAAAGAAACAGCATGACCATTTTAAAGTCTTTGGTAGAACGTAGCCAGGGTTTAAACCACTGACCTCCCAGACTCAGAGCAGACGCTCTTAGACATTACACTTCCGATTGTTTCTTCCATTTATATTGTTGGAATTCCAAGCCTTCTTGTTTAATTCTTCTTGAATATATCAAGTTACATGCACGACGCTGTTATATGTGTGTATGTGATTGCATGTACGTGCAACTCCAACTCAACCTCAACCTCACATCAACTGGTCAATAGACGTAAGGAAATAACTGCTTTCATTAAAACATATGGGATCCTTGGGTAAAAGATTTTTAACCAGCATCAATATCACATTTGGAGTCTGCTGATAGGTTCTCTTTCATGAGCATTCTCTTCACGAACCATACTTTTGTTCCAATCAATTGCAGAAGATATCCTGACTTCCTTCAATAAACAAGGGTTTCATGGATTCACAAGGTTGTATAATTATCCGATATACCTTATGGAAACCTTTAAAATAGATACATGGAAATGCATGTGAAAACTTCATAAACAAATACTATATATATATATATATATATATATATATATATATATATATATATATATATATATATATATATATATATATATATATATATATATATATATATATATATATATATATATATATATATATATTGTTGTGGTTTCCGTCGTGTTCGATGTGCGGGCGACCGTTCTAGCCAAATCAGGGTCGCAATCCAGTCGTGACTTTCCGGATCAACGCTGAAATCCAGGCACGGATGCCTTAATTTCATAAACCAGAAAATTCTTCTGTCCACGCACTACAGGGTCAATCGCTGAATTATCGATATAACTAACTATTCGCACAGACAGAAATACCAGGAGTTTATACCTCGATGGGACCTGCACGAAAACGAGCTGCTTAAGCAGCTCGTTCCATATGCGAAGCCAAGCGGTTTTAATTCGCCAAATCCCGTTGGACCAAATGTACGTTTATCAGCTTTAATTAGTCAGTTAATTTCCCGAGCGCACCATGGCAGTCAATACAGGAAGGGACGCAACGAGCAGGTGACATTCAAACAATAGGTGATTTATTCTCAACCAGCACGTAAGCAGTCAATGGGGGGATAAGGGACAAGACACAGCAAAAGCCTACAGCTGATTGCTTCATTTACAGCACACAAAGCACTTAATAGTTCTCCACTTGTTAGACGGGCCCACGGACACACGTACGCACACACACACACCCAAGAAATGGTGGCTGATACCTTTAATAAGGACTTCAGCTCGGAGGGACAGATGAGCTGAAACGCAGAACCTATCTCGAACCTCTCCACCGCATGTGGTCTTCAAGCTGTTCGGACCCGGGCTCCAGCAAGGGCGAGCTGGATCCAATCGCCGTGAGCCGCGATCCTTCCCGAGCTACAGCAGATCCCCTCGCGCTCCGGACCACGTGCTGGTGAGATGAAACACCGAGCCTTCCCGAAGATGCGTTGCTTTCCAAGTAGAGCCAGCCGAACCAAGATGAGGCCACGAAGCAGAACAAAGGCCGAACCGAGATAACTCAGCACCAGCACGACCCTTTGAACCACCGACTGCACAGCCAACTCGAAGAAGCACTAGCAGAACAACAACCTCAAACCAACTCGAACACCCTTGAACCAGCCCGACACTTCTCGACCACCAGGCCGAAGAAGAACCACGACAACCAACCAGCCACAACCCCCACTTCCCATGAACAACTCTCCAACAAGACCCCCAAGAACAAGACCCAACTCGAGCCAAGCAGAGTGTCCTTTTTTATCCCTATCGGCCCCCTCCCCTGCTCCCGGTGTGACTCATGCCCTCGTGCTCCATCCCCCGCACAACCGCGGGTGGGAGGGAGTTGTTTACGTCATTGCATCACGGGGTGGGAGGGTTCTTCTTCCTCTTTGCAGAGGAGGGGAGGGTCGTTCTTCTTTGTGTTCTCATCGAACCCTAACTATTAAAATGAATCACAGCGCATTTAATCGAATTTTACCCATTAAACAATGGAAGGCGAGCTATCTATGGAACATGTACTTACCGAGATAACTGAGCTAAAGGACCTGAATGATGAGTTCGATAATGGTTTCCAGATTCGCAACAACATATATACTGTGTCTTCTTCTTCTTCTTCTTATTTCGGCTGCTCCCGTTTGGAGTCGCCACAGCGGATCATCCGTATGATCCGCATAGTGATTTGGCACATGTTTTACATGTGCCGGATGCCCTTCCTGACACAACCCTGGTTGCCTCTTACGACACAGGGATATGGTACACCTATTTTAACCGGCGTATACACCGGCCCAGTACACTGGTACTCATTTCGCCGACCTCGGAAGGATGACAGGCTGAGTCAACCCCCTGGTGTATTAATTC
>BROF01002216.1:135014-184445 GCA_024346535.1 Eptatretus burgeri | reverse complement strand
TATATATATATATATATATATATATATATATTGTATATTGTATTTGTTTATAATGTTTTCACACTTTATATAAAAGCCTGAGGAGTGTGATAAGCACTCCGCTGATCCCCATTGGACACAGTCCACACCAAAGTGTCGCCTCCAACACAGTGGTTTTGGCCCAGTGACTCTGTCAAAGAGACAAAGACAATATGGTCGTCATCATCAGTTAACCATCAAATGGAACCACCGATCCAGATTTCGGACATATTTGCCCGATCAGGCCAGTATAACAATAAATGCCTAACCAATGATGACCACATTCGTCATTGATACATCAAATGCACCTCCTGACTGTTATGGTGAGCATCGCCTTGGATTATGTCTCATACGGTAAAACCTCATAATCCGCACAGAGCACCCATTCGTCTGCCACCCAGATGATTGTTCCTGCTACTGCAAACCATTCAACCAAGAGGTACGTGATGTGACCAGTGGGAAAAATCGAAACATGAGGAGTGTGACGAGCACTCCGCTCGTTCACTGAAAGAGAGCAACTACAATAAAGAGCATCAATGGAACTCAGTTAACAAAGTGATGTTACAGCATCATAAGGACATTGTGAAAACATTATTTTGTGGGATTAAAAAAAAATTAAACATCATTATAATGGGTTTTTTTACGTTTTTAGCTCGCCTGTTCGAAGAACAGAGAGCTCTAGCGATACCCCCGGCGTGAGCGTGAGCATGAAAATGTTAACGTTTTTGGTGCAACTTATTTCTTTTCTCATGTTTTTATCTACCACACTATTTTTTACTGATTACAATATACAAATACATATATTGCTTTAAAATTATTTGGATCAGACTTCACTGCAATTCTTTATAAAAAATATTATTAGACTAGTCTTTTAACCAGAGAGTTGGTGTCAAAGCCACCCAATGCTCGCCTGTTTATACATTTATCGTTTTTAAAAGACTCGTCTAATAATTAATATTTTTTATAAAGCATTGCAGTGAAGTCTGATCCAAATAATTTCAAAGCATTATATGTATTTGTATATTGTAATCAGTGAAAAATAGTGTGGTAGATAAAAACATTATAAAGGAAATAACTTGCACCAAGAATTGTAACATTTTCACGCTCACGCTGATGCTCACACCGGGGGTATCACTATAGCTCTCTGTTCTTCGAACAGGCGAGCTAAAACTGATAAATATATAAACAGGCGAGCATTGGGTGGCTTTGACACCAACTCTCTGGTTTTGAATGTTATGATATTACAAATTAACATCAAATATGTCAAAATGTTTTTAAAACATTTTAAGAATGGAATGTTTTATGATAGTTTTCATGTTTTTTAATCCTGACAAAATAATGTTTTCATAACATGGCTTCAACCTTTTTCAAATGTGAAAATGTTTCGTGTGAGCGAGCTGGAAATACATAAGTAATGCACATGCATTATGTCATAAATGCCACTTCTGGTTGAGTTGTGCATACAGTAGAATAAGTTAGGGTCAGATGCCCCTGGGTGTTCCCACCCAAAGTACTTCCTTTCCTTTGAGGTGTGGGTTTTCGGTTGTTATCTCCATATGTTGGTTTCTAAAGGTGGAGCGGAGCCCTCCCACCAGGTCTCAAGTATCCACCTTAGTGTGTGTGTGTGTGTGTGTGTGTGTGTGTGTGTGTGTGTGTGTGTGTGTGTGTGTGTGTGTGTGTGTGTGTACTTTCAACTTTTTCATCAGTCAGGATTTTGTGTCATACTCTTTACAGAGTGTCGGTGCTACCAAAGCAGTTTCTTAGCATGGGTTATACTGGGTGGTTTGCCATTGCCTTCCCATCATTGTTTTTCTGTGCTCTATCCTTTTGAATGCTGAGCATCAAGCGAGCAAGCAGCACATACCATTTTAAAAGTATTTCGTATGACTCAGGCAGAGTTTGAACCAGCGACCTCGCAGACTTGAAGCAGAATGCTCTAACCATTACACAACCGAGTCTGGTTCACCCAGGATACTGAACATAGATAGGATGAGGGTTGAAAGGGGGGGGGAGGTAAGTGATGTCTTTTCTCTAAGGTACATCGTGACATCGTGCTCCACGTTGTTCTATATCGTGAAATCCAATATGATTACCTGTTTTTGGTGGCCTTATGGAGCTCATTAGACTTCTTGATTGAATATATCAAATTCGTGTCTCATATTCTCCAAATGTTGGTGGTTTTAATAACCTTACTGGAGTAATACCTGAGCAGTAAAATGTAATTTTCTTGAAATTGAAAACGTTCTTTGGAAGCTGTTATTTATTTACCAATTCTGACATCACATAAGTTTGTGATTGTACTGTATGTTGCCCTCTACATATTACATAAACAAAATTCCATCAGTAATTTTTCTGCTTTTCCTTCATTTTTGCCATTCCTTTTCTCTTCAATTTCCTTCCTCCCCTCTCCTAGCTTTCTTTCCCCTTTCTTCCCCCCACTTTCCGACCTCTCCTTCCCCTATCTTTCATTATAACATCCCCTATCAAAAATGCAAAAATTATACTTTTATCACCGAGTCCCAAATTGTTTTGAATTTTTTGACATATCCACTGGACTAACGGAGATTGGCAATAACATGCTCTACCAGCCAAGCAAGTCGGGTGATTTATGATTGTTATCTGTAGTATTACGGTTCTATACCGATTCATCTTAAGCTTCAAGTTTAAGTTTACAAAGTTGCTCGAGCTTGAAGCTTAAGCAGATCCGAGTACAATATTTTCCTCTTTCTCCATCAGAAATGTATCTAATCCGAGAAACCAAAGTTGAAATTTAGATGATTTCTGAATGTTATGATTTGTTTTTTTCATTTTCCTTTTCTTTTTTTCTGTGAATGGACAAGCCTAGCCAATGTGCATGATAATAGTTGTTGATACTTTTCCAGGATGTCTGTATCACACCAAGGCGAGGTTTCACAACGATGTGACAATGGAAGATACACATGATCATCCTGCCAGCCTTGAGGCCAGCAGGGCCTTAGGGTAAGTGACCAAAGACTCATCTTGTTTGATCTGTTATGGGACTTACCACTCTTCTATGCTGTAACTCCGCCATACTGGTAGCTTGTTCAAGAAATTCTGCGCTTGAAAGCAGCTTTCAGATGAAGTACATTCAACTGTCTTCTTGCTCTAAAGGTATACCTCACACCTTCATCGACGAGACAAGATTACAAAAAATGATATCATCAGGGGAATTTTTGAGCAGAAATTGGTAACGTGTTTCTCGCCTAATTTTGGGGTGCTGAATCCAAAAAATGAGGATCGTGGTTCTCTATTTTAGTCCATGAGCTTTAAAACTGAAAAACAAAATGGTGGCTGAAAAAGCAAGTACCAGTGTAAGGTTAACCCTCACCTTACTAGGCTTTGTGGACCCCAGGCCTACATTTTGACATGTTGTTTCTATTTTAAACAATGTATTTCATGGATTTATTTGTATTTCCTGTATGTGCCAGTATTACATTTTATGTTTAAGATACCATCTTGAAGCACAGAGTTGCAAGCATTTTTCTGTCTGGAGTCCTGAAAGACCTCACAAGTTTTGTTTCAATATTTACCTCCACCACCGAAGATGAAGAACGTTAAGGCCCTGTCACATCTTGACGATTTAGCCAGCGTATGCCGACGTATGCAAAATTTGACTAAAATGCCGGCACACGTCGAATACATTATGGGTAAGTTTGTATACGTTAAGAGCACGCTGGCATACGTAGTAGTATGCTGGCTTTTTTTTCGTAGTACGCTGGCATACGTCTTTGTACGCCGAGGTGTTAGACAAATTTTCCATGCTTGAAATTTTTCGATGTATGCCAGTGTATGATCCACACGTTCCGCATAATGCTGGCCATAAGTTGTAGGCACGTTACGCGATCGTTGACACACGTCGACACACGTTACTTGTAAGTTACTCATCAGTCAAAACACGTCGAGGTAATGTTTAGCGTACCCGAAACTTATTTCTAACCTATGAGTAACATGTTGTAGGCACGTTACGCGATCGTTGACACACGTCGACACACGTTACTTGTACGTTACTCATAAGTCGAAACACGTCAAGGTAATGGTTAGCGTCAGTGTTCCAGACTCCCTGGTTTTTCTTTTTCAGTATGACGGTGATGTTAACACTTCGATTTCTAATGCGGTTATAATATAATATAATTAATAGGCTTCCGCTCAACGATTTAAATCATAACCGCACTAGAAATCGAAGTGTCAACATCACCGTCATATCGAAGAAAAAAATAAAGATAAAAAACAGGGAGTCTGGAACACTGACGCTAACCATTACCTTGACGTGTTTCAACTTATGAGTAACGTACAAGTAACATGTGTCGACGTGTGTCAACGATCGCGTAGCGTGCCTACAACTTATGCCAGCGTATGTGCAACGTGTGTCATGCGTCGAGAAATTTTCAACATGCTGAAAATTTCTCGACGTACTCGGCGTATGACGACATATGCCAGCATACTGCGACGTATGCCAGCATGCTCTTAACGTATACAAAACTTACCCATAACGTATTCGACGTGTGCCAGCGTGGTTCGGCAAATTTTTCATACGTCTGTATACACTGGCTAAAACGTCAAGGTGTGACAGCGCCTTCACACTTCGATGTCTAGTGCGGTTATGATTTGAATCGTCGAGCCGCAACCTATTAATAGCCTATGCCACGTGATCGTCGGCGATACGCTGCCGCGCCGCGCTATGCATAAGTTAGACTATCGTTGGGCATAGGTTGTGAACGCCGACAACACGCTCAGCATTCGTTGGTATAAGTTATCTATATGTGATTAAAACGTTCTGTGTACGTTACTAATACCTTATGCATACATCCAACACGTTATTATATGCCCAAAACTTAAAAAAAAACATCAATAGTTCAGCGTACGCCAGCGTTTTACAATCATTTTGAGACCTTGCCATACGCTGGCTAAAACGTCAAGGTGTCACAGCCCCTTTATGTTTTCATCCCTTTCTGTCTGTTTGTTTTTCTGCGTTTGTGTGCAGGATATTTCAAAAAGTTGTAGACGGATCCAGATGAAATTTTGTAGACAGGTTCGGCGTGTGACAAGGACGAACTGATTACATTTTGGTGAAGATCTGGATCTGGATCCGGCTACTAGAATTTTTAAGTTATTCTTCACCATTGAGAGATAAGGCCAAAAACGATATATAGCACGAAATCTCAAAAAGTTGAGGACGGATTTTGATGAAACTTGGTGGACACATTGGGTGTGTAACAAGGAAGAATTGATTCAGTTTTACTGAGGATCTGAATCCGGTTCAGGATCTGATAATTTTTTAAGTGATTCTTCACCATTGAGAGATAGGGCTAAACCGATTTATAGCACGATATCTCAAAAGGTTTTGGACCGATTCGGACGAAACTTGGTGGACACGTTGGGTCTGTGACCATGACAAATTGCTTCGATTTTGGTGAACATCCAAATCTGGATCTGGATACAATAATTATTTAATTTTTGAAATTATTGTTCACCATTGAGAGACAGGGCCAAAAACGATATCGTACTGTATCGCATGATATTTCAAAAATGTATCGGGTCCGATATGTTCTCGTGGATCAGACATTACGTGGCGGAGGTATGCACTCTACGAGTGCCCTTCTAGTTTGCATATGTGCTTACTTTGCATGACATTTGTATTGAACAATTCTGCGAAACCAGTCCACTCAATTGAAGACGTCAGCAAGAAGGCCATTGCTGATTTTTAGCTCCCCTTTGTTTTCCACTTATCACTTAAATGTGCATCTGCTTGAGCCTACTCACTTGGGAGTATTTTTTTCTGGGCCAAAATACTACTGAGCAAGCAATGGCTCAGGAGGCATACAATAAGGCTATGCGAGCACATAAAATTACATTGCAAGCCTTGTGGCATCTACTTGGGCAAAGCCTCCTTAACTTTGTTGAAGCCGCTGACCAACAATTATTTGACGATTTTTCAAATGCTTCTGTCGACTTGGCTGCTGCTAAGACCCTGATAGCATTGCTTGGTAGCTCAAGATTCAACGCAGTGATGGAAGCCCTTCTGGAGGAAAAAGGAGAAGAGAACATCGTCTCTTTCTGGTGGGGATGCATGGAAATAGTATCAATAATGCTCATTCACACAAACCTAGCATGATGGGTTATGGGACTTGCACCGACACTCCTTTACTTGCATATTACTATTCGGTTTGAGATATGACCATTACAACTGTGGTAGATGGAGTCCTGTATACCTCGCAGAGATGAAGATGTTAGCAGCAGAAGTATTGGCGGAGTTCCAGCAGGGGAACTTTGTCATTAAACGGTTTGCCCCACAAGTTCAACCAAGTTGATGCAGACCAGGCACAAGAGTGGATCAATTAAAGGAACAAGAAAGAAAGGAGGAGGGAGAGTTTGCATTCCAAAGACCATCACTGCCCAAAGCTGCTGAGCTCTCTCTCTCTCCTTCAACCTGAGGACCCACCTTGCAGCAGATATCCATGAGATGTATCATATCTATCCCAGTGACATAGCCAATAACTGTGAGGCAATGCCAGGTAAGCACCAGCGAGCGAGACAACACAGATGAGCAATCATGAGTCTCAATACCAAAGCGTTTCCAAGTACTTGCAATTTGATACGCATCCAAATGTGCTGCAAAATATTTGCCACAAAAGATCCTGCAAGTGAGAAAATTAGAGTCCCGACTTAATGTGAGAAAGCAAGGTCAAAAGCAACGGAATACATTTTTGAAGGACAGGCTTCCTGAACAATCTGGAACACCTGCAGATCATTTCATATATGCTCCCACATTCAAGACACTGGATTAGGCAGTACATCACAGCATCAAAAGAAACAAAAACACTCCCGAAAGCAGACAGGAATATTCTGAAACGCCTTGTAATATCTTATGCATTTGGTTGTAATATTGAGATTTACAGCATCCTAAAACATGAGCTAATGCCTGTACCACTTGCTCTTGCGCATATGGATGGCAGCCTAAGAACGGGGAACAAATCCATGTTGGCTGACCTACTGATTTCAGACATCTAACTCCCTGCAACACTTGATCTTCATGGTAAATCTGCATGTCTGGAAATTGATGGACAGGCAAGAATTGTCTCCATTGGTAAACCAAGTGGTTCAAAGACATTTGGTGATTTAGCAGATGTTTTCATAACATCTGTCTTACAACCAGGCTCATCAAATGGGTAGGTAGATGTTGTATTTGACTGGTATAGATATAAATATATCAAAGCAGACATGCAGCAAAGGCAAAGAAAGACCACACAACTAAAATGACATGTGATCAATGGAAGAGATGTTCCACTTCCAAATTCCTGGTCAAACTTTGTTGCCTTATCTGAAAACAAAGCAGATCTTGCCCGATTTGTCAGAAGAGCTACTGACAAATGCAGCAAGTGACAAAGAAATTATCATCACTGATGGATTTGCAGATGAACAGGAAGTTCAGTCTTCTCTCGCAGCCACGAACCTCACCACACTTAGCGGGCAACACATGAGGAAGCTGATACACAGCTTGTTCTACTTGCCATCAATGTCCATTTTGATACAGTGGTTGTATCAGCACGAGATACAGATGCCCTTCTTCTACAGGCATCACATTTAAACCATGCGAATTATAACCACCTCTGGATGATGACCTGAACTGCAAAGCAGAGAAAATATATACCTATTGATGCTGTCTGTAACAACCAGGACTACCAGTGCACTGATGCCATCCAATGCTATTACCAGGTGAATCAACATTGTACATCTGTGATCACACCAAGCAGTCAGCTTGGAAAACATTTCTCCATCACTATGAGCTACACTACATAGCCAAAGGTATGCGGATACCCCTTCTAATTAGTGGATTCGGCAATTTCAGCCACACCCATTGCTGACAAGTGTATGAAATCAAGTACATAGCCATGCGATCTCCAAAGACAAACATTGGCAGAAGAATGGCACCATCATCGCTCAGTGACTTTCTGAAGTCACTGAGCTTTCTGAAGTGAAGTCATGCCATACTGAAGAGCTCAGTGACTCTCAACGTGGCACCGTCATAGGATGCCACCTTTTCAACAAGTCAGTTCATCAAATTTCTGCCCTGCTAGAGCTGCCCCGGTCAACTGTAAGTGCTGTTTTTGTGAACTTGAAACGTCTAGGAGCAACAACAGCTTTGCCATGAAATGGTAGGCCACACCAGCTCACAGAATGGGACCGCCGAGTGCTGAAGCGCATAGCACAGAAAAATCTTCTGTCGTCGGTTGCAACACTCATTAACGAGTTCCAAACTGACTCCAGAAGCAACGTCAGCACAAGCACTGCTTGTCGAGAACTTCATGAAATGGGTTTCCATGACCGAGCAGCTGCACACAAGCCTAAGATCACCATGCGCAATGCCAAGCGTCGGCTGGAGTGGTGTAAAGCTCACCACCATTGGACTCTGGAGCAGTGGAAACGTGTTCTCTGGAGTGATGAATCACGCTTCACCATCTGGAAGTCCGATGGACAATTCTGGGTTTGGTGGATGCCAGGAGAACGCCACCTGCTCGATTGCATAATGCCAACTGTAAAGTTTGTTGGAGGAGGAATAATGGTCTGGGGCTGTTTTTCATGGTTCGGGCTGGCCCCCTTAGTTCCAGTTCAGGAAAATGTTAATGCTACAGCATACAATGATATTCTAGACCATTCTGCGCTTCCAACTTTGTGGCAACAGCTTGGGGAAGGCCCTTCCTGTTTCAGCATGATAATGCCCCTGTGCACAAAGTGAGGTCCATACAGAAATAGTTTGTCGAGATCGGTGTGGAAGAACTTGACTGGCCTGCACAGAGCCCTGACCTCAACCACATTGAACACCTTTGGGATGAATTGGAATGCCGACTATGAGCCAGACCTAATCTCTCAACATCAGTACTTGACCTCATTAATGCTCTTGTGGCTGAATGGAAGCAAATCCCCACAGCAATATTCCAACATCTAGTGGAAAGTCTTTCCAGAAGAGTGGAGGCTACTGTGGCAGCAGAGGGGGGGGCACCAACTCCATATTAATGGCCATGATTTTGGAATGAGATGTTGGACGAGCAGGTGTCCACATACTTTTGGCCATGTAGTGTACTGGGTGATTTGGAAGAAGGAATACTGATACCCAGGAAGTTTAAGTTGGTCGAGAAATTTGTGTGAATAATGTATGCAGTGACGATGTTTATTCAGTCGACACCCTACGTACTATCGTGTTTACAAAAGCCGGCCTTCTATAAAAGTTACCCCCAACCAGTGATTCCCTTCAACTGCACATACAGCGTGTGCATTACCAATCCATGGTATGGAAGGAAGCTCACTGTCCAGTGCCGCATCTTCCAGATGCCAGCGAGTTGGGATTCAAGCCAGATGACACAGGTCCTGGACCCATTCTGATGACTCTTGCCTCCATACCAAATCTTGTCTCAAAATAGTATCTTGCTCTTATCGTTCAAGATGCCAGACCCGAAGCTGTAAGTGCTGAAAGACAAAGCTGCCATGTACTTCTGACTGTGAATGTCAGCAGCAGACTGATGGCTGCATCAACACTATGAATTTGGGAAGTTGATTGCTTGTACATAAGTCAATGATGACTAAATGTTGACTTTTGAATGTTTTACAATAATTAAATACTTTGTCACATTTTACATTATACTAGACTGTTGGTTTCCTTAATAAATACATTTTTATGGATCATTATTTTTATACATTATTTGTCACTTTGTTTTGGTACATTCTTTGTCACTTGATGCATTTGCCAATAAAGAATAAATACATTATTTTTCATAACTTGACCTCCATAACCCGAAACTTCACCCTTGTAAGCTCACATTTTGGATTAGCACCCCTGAATTATGCAAGAAACAAGTTTCCAACGTCTCTGCAAAAGGGGTCTTCAAATGAACTGTTTTGGGAGAATTATTTTTTTTCGACGGCCATTTTGTTTTGATGATTTTTTTTAATATTCATTTTTAATTCTTCAATAATTTTTAATTTAATGATCATCCTTCTTAAAATGCTTTTGGATCAATATCTATCTTGCAATCCTTTCTTATAATTGATATTCTTATTTGCTGTGTTATTATTTAATCTGAAGCTTTCAATTGGGGTTTGTGCATTCTCCATTATTAGGCATCGCGTGGGGGAATGCATCATCACTCTTGTGTCAGAATGGCTAAAGTGACTTATTAAACCGTTTCCAGGACTGACAGGCCCTTGGATATGAAGGTAAGTTGTTCTCTACACAACATAAAGCATAAAGCCATCTATTCACAGTTTATGAGGCATTGACCTCTCTGCATTGCACAAGTGCTTGTGCATAGATTGGCACTGAAACAAACAAAGGGATGCAACAAAATATGCAATTCCTCGAACCACTTGTCTTCGTTTCTTCCCATCATTGGAGAAACTACATTTGGTTGCAGAATTTGTGCACCGAGCATAACAGCCTAATCAGGGCTGTGGGCGTTACGCCCAATGCAGAATTATCCACAAAGTTTCGGAACAAACGGGATAAAGATGCTGATTTGATGCCTCTGATGCGGAATTTTCTATTGGAGGCACAGCAGGAGAGCAAGCCTGCCTTAATAGTGCTGAAGCCTGAGCATCTGGAGGGAGTTTAATCTGAGAATCCCTCTCTATTTCACTTTATATGCTCTGGATATCCACATAATCTCACTCTCACTCTCCTCTCTTTATCTACCTTTCTCTCATTTTCTCTTCCTTCCCACTCCCTCCCTCCCCTTGGGTGACCTTCGGACACAACTAAGTTCGTGCATTCGCCATTCAGAAGGGTTCTGGGCTTGAATGGACAAAACCTCAGTGATTTAACACTGCCCAGCTCAGGACCAGAATGGTTATTTCATCAGGCAGTCAGCTGAAGGAATTATTTAAATCCTTCTCTTTCCATTGATCAATCAAATCTGACATCATCAATGATGGTATTTTGTGTTTTGGAAATCAAGCATTTGCTGAAAGCACACCTCATACAATGTGGAGTGATACAAGTCCAGACAAAGGACATTAATTTTATAGCTTTTTCTTCTTGCAGATGATGCCTAATGACAGAAATATCCAGTTTTTGTATGACAATATATTTTTGCTTTCGGACAAGAGTGCATGTGATTTTCTTTGACAAGCTTTTAATTTTTTTTTTCTATGTGCATTAACATCTAATTCTGATGGAAGAGCAAGGTGACGGAGAGTAAAAAGGAAACGCACTGACAGTGGGACCCCAGTTGAATAAAAATAATGGCATGGATGAAGAGTGCATCGAGGAGGGGAGGAAATGTAGAAACTTGCAAGAGGTTTGAGTTTGGTTGGATTACTTTGGAGACAAAAGGTTGTGGGTAAGGATGCTGAGGATTGTGTCAGATGGTGGTGCACCATTTCCTTGAGCCCTTGGAGGGAAGAGTACAATTTACCTATCTCTGGAAGACAATTGGATGGAAAGCCTGGATTTTAGGACTTGAACCATGAGGCGGTTGATGGAAGAACACGTACATACTGAAGGAGCAGGGGTGGATTGGATGGCTGATAGAGCAGAGATTTAGACCAAAAGAGAAGCAGTAAAATATAGAGGCCACTCACCGAGCATTGTGCTTTGGCCTCAATGTGAAAGATACCAGCAATGTTGATTTTTAGATTCCACAGAATCCATGAGGCAGATATGATGTCAGGCCCACAGCCCGCACTGGAGAACAGTAGTCCATTGAGCTACAGACAGACGTTGGAGGCTGTGAGTATTTCAGATTTTTTAATGAATGACTTGGAATGATGCACAGGATGCCCAGTCTGCAGCTGGGTATGGAGGATGGCTTTGCTATGGAGTCAGCCCAGGAGAGGTCTTGGCTGAGTGTGAGGCCCAGAAGTTCTGAACCTTTTGCAGTGGCTGACCATGGAAATGTATGTGTCCATTTAATCATCCCCTCAGACCCCAGAGTGACAGGGTGAAATGATGAGATTTGCCTGGATTTAAGGGCATGTTTCATTTCTCAGTCCAGCATGTAATCAATTCCAGATCAGCAGAGTGATACAACTGTTGTATTCCTTTCAGTGGAATGAGTCTGAGATACAATATAACATTTCAGTGTGATGGTTGGTATACAATGTGGAGTCATCTGCAAAAAGGAAGCGAGTGTTTCCTCGAACAGTGGGCAGGTCATTCAGGTAGATGAGTAAGACAAGGCAAAATATACTGCATGAAGTATATTTTGAATGAAATATACAAAAATATACTGCAAAATATACTGCAAAATATACTGGGAGAGGGGAAGCCTCATCTGGGCAATCAAAATTGCCTTGATCAGTATCCTGGTTAACAGCGCACGGAGGATTTATACACCTTGTAATCTTGCTGCTGCTGCTGCTGCTGCTGAAATTGACAAAATCATGAATATACGCCATGAGAATGGTTATCCTGAGCATATAGTTAAGAGATACATACACAAGTTTCTAAAAAGAGCCTGGTGTTGGCGCAGTGGTTAGGGCAGCTTCTTGGGATCCAAAAGGTCCTGAGTTCAAGCCCCGTTGGGCCACTGAATGAATACACCAGGGGGTTGGCTCAGCCTGTCATCCTTCCAAGGTCGGCGAAATGAGTACCAGTATACTGGGCCGGTGTATACCCCGGTTATAATAGGTGTGCCATATCCCTGTATCGTAAGAGGTGACCAGGGTTGCGTCAGGAAGGGCATCCGGCGTAAAACATGTGCCAAATCTCTATGCGGATCATAAGGATGATCCATTGTGGCGACCCCTAACGGGAGCAGCCGAAAGAAGAAGAAGACACAAGTTTCTAAACACGACAAAAGATCGGAGGATTGGTCCGGACAAATGTCCAGTCTATATCAGGATGCCCTGGAAAGGGCAATCATCACAAAGGTTTGAAGTACAAATCAAACATATTGTGTCCAACACGTTTCTGGCTGTGCAACCCAAGTAATCTTTACCTCTCACCGTTTGCTGGTGTCAGTCAACAAGGACGTGCTACCCACCTCACAAACCAGCAATGTTATTTATGAGTTTAAGTGCTGATGTGAAGCTTGGTACGTGGGCTGCACAACACTAACATTGGCTGATCGGATCAAACAACACATCCCTTTGGCGATTCGAAGAAAGATTGTGAGGCTTAGAACACAACCAGTGCGAGCATGTAGAAATATCCAGCAACCACCGGCCACTGTACCTGCTTCATCTGCCATTGCACAGCACCTGGTTGCCAACCCTATCTGTGCAGACCAGTACAATGCAGATATGTTCAGGATATTGAGACGAGGTTGGAGCTCATTTCATTTTCGTATGTTGGAAGCAACCTTCATCTTCACCACCGATCCAATATTATGTTGTCAAAAGGAATTAGTACGATCTCTGTGTCTCTTTCAGCATGGAAAGATCAAGGGAAGTACGGTAACAAATGGTGAACGGACCTTTGGGGAAACCCATCCCCCCTCTCTCCAGGATGTGGTTGCAAACGTCAATCATCGACGAACTCTGCTCCAGCCAATGGGAGCTCGAGGTGAAGATGATGAACCGACCAATGGGCGTTCAGATTAACCGTGATGGTCATTACAGTTGAACCAATCAGTGTTTATCTTATTGAGACCGGCGTATAAAGCATGCACCTTCACTTCCTCCTTCACTTGCTGCGATTTTTACCCTGAAGAGTGCGGCACGAAAAGCTTCGATTATTATTATGTCATGTTTGTTTGTATCCATATAAATATATATATATATATATATATATATATATATATATATATATATATATATATATATATATATATATATATATATATATATATATATATATATATATATATATATATATATATATATATATAAATATATATATATATATATATATATATATATATATATATATATATCCTCTTCGACGATTGGAAATATCTCATCTGTCGAGCTTTTCAGATGGCCCTTGCATTTACAGCTTCTTGTGTCGATAAGTGGATCGCTCCAGATAGATAAAGAACATTATTGAAGTGCTTCCCACTTGAGTGGGCCTATTTGATATTCCTTTCTGTCTCGTGATATCATGATGTGGAATTTCTGGATAAAATCTCACGTGGCACACTGTGATGATTTTCTATCTTCTCCTAATCTCCCTTTGATCCCCCTAATACCCCCGGGCCATAAATAATATACGTATATGTATTTACCATGAATCTTTGATACACCCACAAAAAAACTAACATTTTATACTGAACAGCTGATTCAGTGATCCTTTTGTTGAAATTCTGCTGGATTTGGGTATATGCAATTGGGAGGCTCACGAGCTGGTTGTATTTTTTTTTTCATCTTTTTGTGTCGAAGTCATTACAGCTGCTTCCCTGGAATCACATTCTCCAGTGTCGCACAAAGGACTAACCTTAGAGCCTCACTGCCTTCCTACCTGCAGTCCAGTACCCAATTATATGAAGCTCTTCCATCATAACATAGTTTTATGATCACTGATAGCATAGAATCTTAAAATTTAAACACAGAAGGTAGTTTTCTCATTTTTTAATAACAAATAAATAAAGGTGATCTTTGTAAAACAACATGTACAACTCATTCTACCTATTGTTGCTCTCAAGTAATTTGACTTCTGAAGTACAAACGCTGCAAAATAATGGTAAGAGAAACCATTGATCTATAAAGATTTGGTTGCCATAGTGTTCCTTTGACTGATGGGGAACAGAAGAGGAGTGTGACATGAGTCAGGGAGTGCTGAAGGATCAGAGGCCACAGGAACAAAAGAAGTAGGTGATGCTCCAAAGAAAAGTGAAATCAAACAAAGCCAGTGGCCTGTTAGGTATGCATGTGCAGGTGGTGAAATCTCTGGATGAAGAAGGAAATGAATGTGTGGCATCACTGACACCGAGACCTGATGAACATCTGGGAAAAAGAAAGGTACCGACGGATTTGGAGTGAAGCACAATCATCACGATGATACAAACAAAAAGGGGGGTTTATTAGGGTATAGAAATATTGGACGGATAAAAATGATACCTTCACATGAATAAAAGGATAGAAGTGGCAGGAGTTGGCTGCAAGAGGAAAATGCCAATGAATTTAAAAGTCAACGTGTACAAAACGTATCAGTCCAGCTTTAACCTATGGAATATAGACTATGTCTTTCAAGAAGCAAGAGAAGGGTATTAGAAAGAACAGAAATGAGAATGTAAAGATTGTTTGGTGAAACACCCTGAGGGGACACCAAGCTATTTCGACATCTAAGCTAGTTTGGACATCTGTTTATGACTGGAACGTCGGAACCCAGTAAAGGAAGTAATGAAATTGCCAAGTGTGGGGAAGGTGTACCGAGAATGAGGTGGAAAGAGATATGAGGAAAACAGAACAAACACCTAAGCATGCAAGAGACAGTACTGTGCAGACAAGCGATCCGAGTGGCTGACCCCATTGATATACGGAATTTAGTTCAGAAAGCCATAACTCGGTGTAGCTATGACTGATCTGAGTGATCAGTCTCATTAAAACACTGGAGATCCATCTAAATTCATAAGAACCAGGGTGGTGTCATCAGCAATGCATGTAATGGTGTTGATTGCAAATGTTTTGCTGATTGCTACTTTTGATACTGCTTGCTGCTCCGATTCACATGCATTGCATCCGACAATGTCCTTGTCTACTCTGTCGTGTTCTGCAGAATAAAGAAAAGAAAACTCTTCTTTCACTATAGCTATGGCGGCAACATTTATCCACCATTCTTGCATTTCCCGATCAACTGAGCACATCGCTTTCCGTTGTTAAATCAAAAAAATGCATTTTTGGCCCTCACGTGCACCCGCGTTCAAGAGTACTGCAGAATAACAAAGTTACAAAAACACTACCAGTGCAAAATCTAAGAGGTCATTTTTCAGCTCTGGGTGTGTAGAAAGCAAATGTACTTCTGTCACCTTTGCACACTGTCTTCTCATGCCCACCTTTCTTGTGTTCACTGTTGGGGGTGAGGGGACCACTGTGGTTGATGAAAAGCTGTGGCTTTCTTATGTTATCTTTTGACTTTCATCACTGAATCCTGCACTCTTACCCAGCAGTGCAGATTTTCTCCATTATGCATACTGAGTTCCACCACTGTACATTATTTCTCATTATATTGGGATTATTGGTCGATGCACAATTGCAACAGAAAGTATTCATTATTCTAATTTTAATACAGTACGAACTATGAAGCATGAGGGAAGCAACCTTTTTATTACAGCCTCATATGCTCCTTCGAGGGAAATATTGCTTTTTGTGAGTATAGTGCATAAGGAACCAATTATGAGCTCGACATCATATTGTTGAACTTTCTCATGAATGTAAGTTCGCAGACTTTCATTGTGGTGGCTGATGGGAGAATCTGTGCTTCTACAAATCTGTGGACAATTAAATCGTGACATGCTGATTAAATGTCATATTGTAAGAGAAGAAGACAAATATTTTCTTCCTTAACCATGGTATCATTTGAATAAGATATTTGATGTTTATTGACTTTAATTCGAGTACATTGCTCTGACAAGGTACAACAACAACCCTTCAACAAAGGGATTCTCTCGATTCCTGTGGCAGTAAACTTGCTATTCCCCAAATATTGGGGTTTTATTAAGATACAAAATCTCAGCCCATGAAAGACCATGGAGATAGAGGGTGACACGGCAACAGTACTGACAGTGGGGCCATGGTTGGACACAACAAGCAAGGGAAAGAACGAACAGTAAATGAAGAAATTAAGATAGATAGGAGGGGGTGGGGGACAAAGTAACCAGCAAGTAAAAGGGTTGGATTAGTAATGATTAGTGGGGTTATTAAAGATCGCAGGTTTGGCTGGGAGATACATTTTAAGATGGTTGTGCATCTTTTGCATTCCTGGAGGGAAGAGTGGCATTAAATTGTCTCAAGAAGGCATTTATGCAAATGGGAGAATGGAGGACGAAAGTGTGGAGATGGAAAGAAAGCCTAGATTTTGGAAGTTTAATCAGGAGGGGCTCACTGGAAGAACGCTTGCGTCCTGGAGGAGTTGGAGAGGGTCGGAGAGCTGAGAGAGTGGAGGGAGATAATCTGGAGGAGAGACAGTAAAATAAAATAAAAATAGAGACCACAGACCTATCTGTGATGCTAGAGCAACAGATGTTATCTGTGCTGCTCGACCTTGTATTTTTACCTTATGAGAGATGTGAAGCCTGGTGTTGGCTGAACAGTTAGGTGACTTGCTTCTGGTGGCTGGCTTGTGCTGGCTTATGGTGACTGGCTTATGATCCTTGGGTCTTGAGTTCAAGCCTCTTTCAAGTTGTTGATTAAAACCAGGTCGGGTTTATTCAGCCTGTCATCCCTCTGAGGTTGGCAAAATGAGTACCAGTGTACTGGGGTAATAGCCATTCAGGGTAACTTGCATCAGAGTGGTGACCTATCCAAGACAGCACTCCATGCCAATGAAACTGCCTCAGCAACCATATGTACTTTTATGGCATGAGAGGAATGGTATTATTCTTATTTTAACGTGCTAACAATACCGATTCACACGAATAACAATGGGACAAGTGAGGTCTTGGATGGCACACACAGCGATTGGTATGTGCAGGTCTTTCGCTCACAGCAAGTACTGCTTGGGATCGGCAGTATCGCAGGAAAGATGAGGTGGAAGATCAAGAGAGAAAATATGGCAGCCAAGCAGAGTTAAAGGAGAGATGCTTAATGCGTTAAAGTTCAGCTCCAACGCTTTGTGTGGGTGTCCAGCACTAGCCCCTGTGACTGTACATTGTCCAGAGCTCCTCCTTCACACCTGCTCGTGTGGCCCACCCTACGTACTATGGGACCATCTTTTTCCTGATGTTGGCCCTGTGATTAGCCTTCCATTCCTTCAGGGAGGTCCATACTCTGGGTCATCCCTCCCACAGCGTGGCCGCAATAAAATATGTCTTCCAGTCTTCTTCTGGGTTCCACAGCTTATTTCGCCACCACAACTCGCACAAATTGGCCAGACAGATTGTAACGGTCCTACCAAGCCGCTTCTATGTGCCTCAAAACTTCAAATTCATCGCCTGGCCTTACCTTACGGAAGGTCAGATATTTTGCAACCTTACTCTGCTTTTCCTATCTATAAATTAGATACTCTGCCTCCTCATCATCACGTGTAACAAAACGACTTACTCTGACATGTCCCTGTTCACAAGAGTAAATCTACGTGACACGAATCACACGGTCTGTACTATGGTCTTACTACATTCTAACTATGGATCCTCCTTCCATGCGTTACAATATTATTGTGCTCAGTAGAGACAAGGCAAAGTCTTAGTTAATGTGGCGAGCTATTGAAGGGAATTAAGATACCACGATGTTCTTGCTCTGATGAAGGTCAAATGCTCGAAATGTCACTTGGACCTGTTTCCCATTCCCATGGCATTAAACATACTCTCATCAATCTTTAGTGGATAAAAAAAGTTGCACTTTGTTGTAAAAAAATATTCAGTGAAGACTGTAAATGCAGAGCACTTGCATCAACATCACATCCCGATGTGAACTCGCACATTGAAGAGAGACAACTTGTCAACAAATATTCTTATGTTTGCTTTGAACATTCCTTACTGAGCGATTACCAAAGGGAGTTTCCGCATGAACTACTGGGGTAAGAAAACAAAATTGCACAAAGAGTGTAAATATCGCCCTGAGTTTTTACTGTCTCGCATCACCAACAGAAACACACTCTCATGGCATTTTCTACAGAAGAATGAAGTAGGAAGAGAAAGGGTTCGTTGTCTGACACCCTTACTCAAAACTCACCTGCCCCCCCAACCCCTGCCCGGTCCCTCCTAACCGTCCATCCTATCCTCCCTCTTTTTATGCCAATGGTCACTCAATGTAAAATGTTAAATTATACCGAGCTGTTTTCTCAGTCTTGCCCTTTATACCATGCACTGTGCTAAACAACACAGTCTGTATGCATTGTTTTTAGTCATTTAATTATTTTACCTTGCTTAATTTAAAGTGTGTATTCTGCTGGAAGCAAATGCAACATGACACGATTACCTTATGTTATTGCCTATACATTTATGATGTGCACAAATATGCTGACATTTTGCCATTTTCATATATGGTGACATTTTCTCCCTTGAAGAGGATGGTTTTCATTGCCTTCAGTCACTTTATTTAGACGAGGGTTAAAACGTACGGCTGTCCATCCGGTACCAACTTGTAGAAAACCTTGCATGGTGGCGTAGTCGTTCAGTATATATGGTGAAGTCATATTCTTAGCAATCAATAAATGTTCTCAAATTATATAATATGTTGACAAAAAAAGTACTTTCTATATTGTTTTCAGTAAATTTATTAAACACAAATCATTATATTATATTCTAAAATTCAGCCGGTGTGTCTCCATCACCACTTTCTTCCCCCACCCTCTACCACCCCCTCCCTGCACTCTTGTCTTCTCCAAAGTCAAAAAGCTGAGGAATGAGAACAATTCACTCATACCCTGCAAAGGATTATTGGCACTTTTTTTCAGCAGGTGAGTTCCTGATCCGAGGTGTTGACTTTACCGCTTCAGTGGGAAAAGATCAATAGCCTTGGGGTCACTATTCTTAGTCATTGTGAAGGCCAAGCTAAGTGCCTGGTGTTTTGATGTGTGGCATCAATGCTGAATGTCCAGCCTGAGCCTTAATCAATCAATCATCAAAATCTACTCCCTACATGTTGTGACCCCTTTGTTCTCTCAAAGGAATGCCCATCAGTGGGCCTCTTTGATTGCCTGTTGTTATTAAAGATGTAGGGTTATTTGGTGATGATGCATTTATTGGAAAAGCTTGTGTTTTTTTTAACATAATGAAGAACATCCACAGGCCAACCACCAACTGTTGGGAAGATGGTTTTGGAGTTGGGAGCTGGAGGAAGACACTTCATTGTGATTCACACACCTGCAGGGAGTGTGCTAAATAGGTGGTAAAGATTTTGCAAAAAAATTGGAATTTGTACTAAATAAGTTGCTATAACCAGTGATATAAATCATTTGTTAGTTTTGTCTTTAAAAAAAAAACATGGTTTTACAGCAGAGCTTGTCACCTGTAATGAGATGTGATGTCACAGGTGGAATCCCGAAAAGGAATCCTGAAAAGTCAAGGCAGTGAGAGACGATTGTATAACCTCAAATCAAGAATGAGTTAGCTTCCAAGAGTAACTCAAACATTGAAAGTGAATCCAAGGTCGGTTCTTTTTTTATGAGAGAGTGAATGGTCTGATGATAAACGAGAAAATAAATAGGATCATCAGTATGTTTGTTTTTCGTACACAAGATGCACACTCATGGAAGAGCGAGGTGATGGAGGGTAAAAAGGCAATGCAGTTACAGTGGGGGGGGGGGGGGTTGGGGCCGCAGTTGACCACATACATTATATCTGTTTAAAAGCCTTTGTCCTGCATGTGATTTATGTACGAGCTCCTCTGACGGGTCTTAAAAAAATGAAATGCAAACAAGATTGCCTCCCAATAAAAGATGGTTTAGTAAAATAAGCTGTTAATGCATACCATAATATTCAAGCATGTTCTCTGCGCAAAGTTTTGTTAATAAAGTTAAGTGAAAAATATTCAGTCGATTGGCACAACTCAAAAATACTAGTGTGCACCACGAATCCGAGATGATGTATTTCATGGGAAACTGTGGGAATGTGAAAATGCTGCCTTTCCCAGCAGCATGCAGATCATTTGTATTGTTCGGAGACACTTTGCAATTTGTATATGTGAAGAAAACAATTCTCAGCTTTACTGCCATTCTTAATAGCAGACTCTCGGTGGTAAGAATGCATCATGAAGTTCATCATCTTTTCTCTGGCGTCCCAATAAAATGACCTGTTACCGTGACGATGTAATCATTGTGCTTTACAAACTAAGTGCTCAAATGTTTACACAAAGATTATTTTATCGATTTGGAGGAGGGTGAAAATGAACGATTTGTGGTTTTGAAATGCAGGTTCAGTTTCAAGCCAAGTTGGGTCTTTAGCCACCGAGCTATCAATTGTCATGGTGAATGAAAATTGAGACAACTCTCGCTTCGGTTTGATTATCAGAATTGGACTTCTCTGGTGATGGGAAGAAAAATGAGCAAAATACATGAGTTTTTAAGTCAACAGGCAAGCTCAGCTTCTCGACCCTTATGAAAATCGCTCATGATTTCTCATGAGATCTGATTGAAATCTACTGAGATTTCATGAAATCTAAAACTTTATGCTGTAGTGAACCAGGAAAGAAGATCAATATTAAGTTTCTGGGTTCAAGTGAATACTGGTAAGAGCTACTGTAATAGGGTTTGAGTGGGGAAGAAAATAATGTAATGTTTTTTTTTGTATACAGAGTCGAGGCTCATGGAACAGCTGGAACACCGAACGTGTTCAAGGTGCAACAGAGTAAAATAAACAGTAGAAAGAGGGGGAAACACTAACTGTAGTGTTGAATTACAAAATAGAGGAAGATTTGGAGAAACAATGGGTGTGGGGAGGCATGAGGGGTAGTGGAGGCACTTGGGATGGACAAGATGGATGCAGAAGCAAGTTCTCAGAAGAAAAACTGAAAATTTGGAAGGGCTTGGGGGTGGTGGTGGCATGTTAAGGGGGATGGGACTTGCAAATATCACGGTTTTGAATGGGAGATCATCTGCGATAGCTGAATGATCCAAGAATGCCTTTGGTTGGGTTTGCTTTCCAGTAAAAGAAGGCAAGGTATTTCAGAACAACTGCCTCATCACATGATTCAGTGTACCCTGGGTGGGAATAAGGGGAGGATAACTGAAGATTAGATGGGATAGATCTGTGTATAAGAGAGAGCAGGTTTCTGTGGAATAATTTCCACCCTGAGTTAATATCAGGGCAGAACATACAGTAGACCAGTCCTTAACTGAAATGGTGGCTTGCAGTTCCTGCTAATCTGCTTGAGTGAAATGCCATACCTGCTGGCTTTGCGGCAGCTCTCTGAGAATAGCCAGAGAGATGGTGACTCTCACAAACATATGATCAGATGACCCAATTGGAGAAGAGGAAAAGTAGGAGACATTTGTGGGGAAGTTTGTCACCACCAAGTCCAGAAGGGAGGATTTGCCATTGGGAGAAATCCAGGTCAGAAAAATTAACAGATTGAGTCAGTGCCACAGAAGCCCTTTGTTCAAGTGCCATGGGCTGGTGAGAGAGGTACCAACACCCGGCCATTTTGCATGATGACAATTGAAATCGCCACATATGAGGAAGGGAGAGTTGGGATGAGTGGTTAAAAGTTGGTCCATGTTGTCTGTGACATATAGATGGAGTTGTCATTGTTTGGATGACAGCACAACACATGGACAAACAAGAGATGGGAGTGGAGAATGAGGGGGTGGTGGGGTGGAGGCCAAAGGTACTCCTTGGGGTTGATAGGTGAAATATCAGTACACGGACAGTGAGAAATTGCATTATTGATGTAAAGCGCAACTTCGCCGCCAGGGCATGATTCAGGTCTATCAAATCGGGTGAGACAATAGCTGCAGAGAGATGCTAGGCATGAGAGATGTCTTGTGGGAGGAAGGATTCTGTTAAACAGATGGCCAGTTTATCAGCAGTGGCCTGGATTGAGAGCTGGATCTGACAGTTTTGAGTGGAGTGGAGGCCTTGAATGTTTGAGGTCCACACAGTAGGGACAGGGGAGAAGATGTTTGGAGTGTGAGGAATGGGTGGGAGCTGGAAGGGTGTGGGATGGGGAAAAGTGGGAGGGTGTGGGGCGATGGGCAGCTGAGAGGTGGTGAGATGAACAGGAAGGGGGCGGTGGGTTGAGGGGGAGATTTTAAGAGGATCGTTTAGTTGGATGCAGTAAGCAGGGACATGACGTAGAGGGATGCTAAAGAGGGGGGGGGGCATATGGAAGGGGTGGGGTTGGAAGGACATGGGTTTGAAGGAGATGTGAGGGGGAGCACTGTCATTGAGATGTTTGACACTGTAAAATCCCAAGAAGGGGATTTGATTGTCGTGAGCAGATATCCTCTGCAAACTGGACTTCTGAAGATTCCAAAACTGGACATTCTGAAATAAAGATCATGGGATGGGTGTAAGGGATTTTGTTGAAGGCACAGAGAAAGGTTGTGCTGTAGGAATGGGGGGGGGGTTAATGGACCAAGTGCTTTGGTGAGAGACAGGTTTGTAAAATATCTGTTGTGAGGAAGAGGAAGAGTAGCAATTAATAGTGATGAAGAAGAAGAAGAAGAACATGTGGGGTACTCATGATAGAGAAATATGGGAAGTGAAGCATTTCAAAATGTTTACAAAGCTTTAAAAGGAAGAAGGAATAAGCATTTCCTTCATTGAAGATTTAGTTTGGAAATAATATATTGAGAAAAGGGAGAGATGAATGAGGTGCAGGTGGAAGGCATGTGAGAAATATACATTTAGTTATTTATTTATTTATTATCATTTCTGAAGTGAGGAGGGGGATGAAGATAATGTCAAAGAGGCAGAAAGGATAAAAGTTTTGGAAAAAAAAGTGGAACGAGAAACAACCTCAAAACCGAGACAATTTTGCTCGCCAGCTATCTGAGGAGTGGGCCTGAGGAGGAGCAGATTGGAACCATTATCTGTGCAGAGCATTGGTGCTGCCTAAGCAGTCTCCTTGGCGAATTGGGCACAATCCTGGACGGGACGCCACTCCGACACAGAGTACCAGCAAGCTGGCACTCATTTTGCCGACCTCAGAAGGATGACATGTAGAGTCAACCCCATCTGGCATTATTTCAACAGCTGAGTGGGATTTGAACTCAGCACCTGGGGATCCAAAGCCCACCACCCTCACTATTAAGCCAACACCAGGCATTGAGCTACACCAGTATGCCTGAGCTACCTGAAAATTCAAAGACGTGCCACAACAAAGTCATTTAACATGGAAAATTGGACAAAAAACAACATGGGAAATCTGGGGTTTTTTGTACATGGAATCAAGGCCCCTGGAAGAGCTAAAACAATGGATGGATCAGGAGGCAACAGGACAAAAGGTACAGTTGAGAGAGGGGGAAAAACACCAACAGTGGAGTTGAAGGACAAAATCGAGGGAGACTTGGACAATGGGTGAGAGAAGGAATGAGAGGTAGGGGAGGAAGCATGGGGTTGGACAAGATAGTTACAGAAGCAATCTCTACGGAAGAAAAAAACTGGAAACTTGGAAAGACTTGGAAACTTCATGTGGCTGGGAAGGAGTTAACGTTGCTAGAAAAGATCATGGTTTTGGACAAGGGATGATCTGAGATGGTGGTAAGTATCTGTCTTGAAGATTTGGACAGAATAATGAGATTGAAGAGAATATGGAAGTTTGTTCCACATGCAGAAAATAAGAAGAACCAATGAGTGGAGTGGAGGTAAGCAGATTCTTTATATGTTGCAGTTTTTTTTTAGACGAGATCCAAACTATTGATAGACAGACAAGGCGATCTAAACATACTCTCTGTTGCTACTTCCTGAAAGGATGGAAAGAAACCACTCGGTGGCATAATGGGTAGAACAGCTGACCTTGCAGACTGCTCCGAGTCATGTACCCTGTCCCCCCCCCCTCCCAAGCCATTCAATTCTTCGGAGGTCGAGGAGAGGTACGGGTATCAAAGAATGTGTGAAATGGACAAATGAAAGCTTTCTTTTTTTGCAGTCGGAACTTCTGCTCAGATCAATTCCACAATTCATCTCGGGTTAAGAGATTCTAAAGCTTATCGCATGTGTAGAAATTAAATGAAGGCACAAACACTAATGTACCTTTTTCGACGACTGAAGGAGAACACCCTTCTTCCCTTCCTCCCCCCTTCCCTCATGCTAACCTCCTCCCAAAGCGCCTCCACCCCCACTGACCTCTCTGGGTAGTGTCAGGGCATTGTTTAGCATGACCCGTTTGGACGTGTTGTTTTAACAAATCCAAGTTCTTCAATCCTGTACCAATGCCGGCATAAGGGAACCATCCCATCCCGCCACCCTGCTGTCTCTCAAGTCCCCTTATCAAACGCATGCCCAGAACACCCCCTCCTCCCCCACTATCCCCCTCCCTCCCTCCTCCTCCCCCACCCCCCTCCCCCGCCCTTTAATAATCCCGTCGGTGAAGTGACGGGTTGTATTTGCTAGTAATTGAATATGAGACAAATTGGTTTACATTCACTTTTAAAGGATGACATGCTCCATGATTCAGTGCTCCATGCTGACACTGCCTCACAAGAATGGTGCAAATCAGGTTCGACCGCAATGCGGATTGATCACAAAGACAAGCACTTCAAAGGATGTCCATGCCACCAACTGAATTATACATCTACCTTTACATTTTTGGACATGTTGAGAACGTTTTCAATACAACATTGGAGTGCGTTAATCCCATACCATTTCTAAGCTGTTGGAGACTGCCAAAGTACAGCAGCTTCATAGTGAAGGAAATCCACTGGGTGGTTTGCCATTGCCTTTGCACTGGTCGTAGTCAGAGCAGGAATTTGGAACTTGGCCAGACAGCCGACGATAATCACCTACTCTTTGCAAAAGACACAGATCTTTACAACATCCACCAGCAGCAATCAATCGTGGCATACAGATCACTAGCCTAATTTCCTTCTGATGTACGGCACACTCATTGATGCAATGAGTGTGCCGTACATCAGAGTGTGATGCCGTCCTGCCTGCAGAACACTATGGTGACAGTTTATAGCCAGGTGGACAATTGAACCAAGATTAGACAACTCAGAGGTGAGTTTGCTACCTCTGGACTATCCTGCCATCCCCAGGTACAACGTTAATCTCATTAAAACATGCCTACCTCCAACCGATTCACCTTTGAGTGTGCTATTGCAAAATAGTCAAACGTTTGCACCGAGCATCATGCTCTCTGGTTGCATTGCTTATATCATAACAAAGACATGAGATGTAAGAGTAGCTGTAACTAATTATGTCCATAAATGAGCAATTGGAAGATTTTTTTTGTTGTTTTTTTTGTCATCCGAAAAAGAGATTATGCAAATATACGAAACAAAAACTTGTTTTGATCTACTTTTGCCATCGCATTCAAAATCTAAATTGCATGGGACATGTGCAGTATTGTAAGCCTAGAAAAATGTCGATCTGTTTATAAGAGTGATTTGAGTTTTCTCAACCTTAAACTCTGTAAGGGGAATATGCTATGGAACCAGGCGTTAACCTGGTGGTGATTTATGCTACCCCTTTCTGTGCCTTTGAATGCATGCCTCACAATCCTACGACAGGGATAGTTGAAAGGTGAGGAATCATGTCAAGTGGAAGAATGATGGGAGCCAGAAACATCATTGTGCATTGGGAATTTGCAAGACACCTTGATTATGTGCAAGATCACAAGATGTGCTACCGGAGAGAGTTTGGTGATAATTTATACACCACAAGAACATCACAACGACACCCAGGATAGTGTCAATGATCATGCATAATACGACCGTCTTCACCTCCAGAGGACCCTTACTTAGCAATTTACCCCTGTACTGCTGCCAAAGGTATGTTTCCACAACAATTGCTATGCTCAGCAATTGCAGTTTTTTATATACAAAGTCTAGGCCCATGGAAGAGCAGAGATAATGTGACTGAGAGGAGAAAGGAAATGTAGATAGTGAGACAACAGGTGGATGTCACAAGCAAGGAAATTAATAATGAAATAAAAAAAGATAAGTGGGGAGGAAGGTAGTAACCTGTGAGTAAGACAGCTTGAATAGAGCAGGGTTAAATGGAGTAGTAAAGATTATGGGGAGAAATAGAGGATGATATGAGTGGCTATGCGTTTCTACCTACAACCTCTGGAGGGAAGAGTGGGATTGCCTCAGATATGAAGTTCCACAAACAGGTGAAAAGAAGAATAAAAGTAGTGGAAGTGAGCAGCAAGTCTGGATTTTGCGAATTTAACAATGGGGTGTTGATGGATGAATGCGTGCAAATTTGAGGAACTTGAGAGGATCAGATCGATGATTGAGTATATGGAGCAAGATCACAATAGAATAGGTATAAAATAAAGATGTTGCCCACCTGTGTGCAATGAGAGAACAGCCAGGCCTTGTGCTTCAGGTTTGTTTGAGATGCTAATGTTAGAGTTGCAGCCCAAATTGTAAGCAATGCTTTGCTTAATTATAAGGGTGACGCCTGGGTAATATTGTTGTGGGGCCGGCTTTCGGTGGCGAGCGCGACCGCTAGGGGGAGCAGTAGAGTCGGCTCCACCGAACACACCAGAATTTAGGTCGTGACCCTCGGATAAGTACGAAAGGCATGGGTCCCATAGAGGACCATGAATCACCAATAATTTGACCGCGTGGGGTAGGGTCAATTGCCAAACTTCAAAATATCTAAGTACCCACGCGGCAAAGCTACCGGGGAATTCACACCCTCGGCAGACCTCGAGCGGAACGAGCCGTTACCATGTTCGAACCGTGCGTAACCCAGCGGATGGTTACCGAGGCCTGTCGGTCCAAATGAACAATTACGGCAACAACGGCCTTCCTAATCCCCAATACACACCGTGGCAAACCAATGGCAGAAATGACAAAGAACGAGCTGGTACATTCAACAAGAGGGGAATTTATTTACAACAATAATCGGGGAGGGGAACACAGAGCAGAGTTATCATAAATAAAGAAAGGTATCAAATGTACAAGCAATTCCTTGAACAATTCTACTTCGAGACAGGGCCCACGGACACACACACACGCACACACAAATACCCCAGAAAGAGATAGGCCTCGAGGTCTTTATTTCCCCTTTAGCTCGGAAGGAAGACGAGCTGGAAGAGGCGAGACGAGGTGATCTCCCGTGATGAGATGGTCGACCGCTTGTTGTAAAGCGCCAGACGAGACGCCTCGGATGCGCGGGATGCAGTCAGCCACAGACTCAGACAGAAGTGCGCTCGAGCAGACGGGACGCCATCTTCAATTCTTTTTCCATCATTTTTGGGGTGCGGTCCTCTCCCCCGTCGCCTGCTCTCATTGGGTGGACGGCGTGTCACGGCTCCGCCTTCTTGAAAAGGACCGCCCCGGTTCTGGTCCACGCATCGCCCATTGGGCGGAAAATGACGCATACCTTATTTGGCGCAGAGCCATAACGAAGCGCTCCATGCCCATATTTGGGCCATGCCAGAGCGAAATGCTTCGTGACCATATTTGGTGCGAAATCCACACCGCCTGGGGCATGGAATTCCGCACACGCCCGCCGGCGAGCGCACGAAGAGCGCAGACAATGCCTCGAGCAGAGGGTTGTTGTTGTAGTTGATGTAAAAATCCTAACTATAAAATAATTCACAGCGCACGTACAATTAATCACCCATTAAACATAGGACGGGACCCTACCGAGAAACACAAACTTACTGATATAACTGTTCTATAAGGACCTGAATGTTGAGTGCTCATGGCTGCCAGATTCGTAACAATATTGCCCAACCAATGGCAAGGATTTTGGTGGATGAGTCTGTTATAGTCTTGAAGAGTCATCAAACTTCTTTGAATGATTACTCTCCTGACCTCTCCTTGGCTTGTTATTTTGTCCCTCTTTCCCATTGATATAATACGCATTAATCAGCCAACAGGCAAACATTATGACAAGAAGCTGTTTCACAGATCAACTGCATTCTATTTCAACTTTGGGTAGTGTTGGGGAAGCTACTTTGAATGAGTAAATTGAATGAGTAAAATGAGTAAATAAATGAAGTTTCAAGCTAATCCTAAAAAAATAGTAGCTTAATAGCTACATTTAGAAGTTACTTTGAACTAAAAAAGTAACTAGCTGCTTGTAAAGGAACTTTGAAAATGTAACTTGATACTTTCAAAGTTACCTATAAATAAAACTCAAATGACTTCTATTAAAACTTTTGGACAGATGAATCCTTTATGGAAAAAGTGAAAAAAAAACGTTTAGATTCTCTGCTCGCTTCTCTTCAGAAATGCAACCTGGCTATCACAAAGCACACTGGATGAAAGGAATCTAAAAGGCGTCATCACAGTGCTTCTGGGTAATGTATTTTCCAAGCTGATCATCAGATAACCTCTACAAACAGAAACATGTAAAACTACATATCTGTGATCCCAAAGCGATCACCAAGGGTAAGCCTCCCCTGGCTTACCCTTGACATTCGATCATGACCTACCCTTGGCCCTTGATCCAATGATGGCGTATTTTGTTCGGACCTCCATATGACCTTGACCTTCAATATTTAGGGATAGAGTGTAAATTAAGAAAATGTGTCACCATTTACAGTCTATCCATAAAACTCAACATCATGAAAATCGGAAGAAAATTATTCAAGTTATGATGATAAGGGTGTTTTTTTGTTAATTTTCATCACAATCCGAAAAAAGTACGTCAAGGACATTAATCAAATATCAGGTGCAGAACTTCAGTGCAGGTTCACTATTGCAATGAAAGAACGTCTTAGAAGGCAGAACATGAGATTCCACATTGGTAAAATTGAGCGATTACAAAGAATGTTTTTTTTTCTTTTCCAGACTACCATTTGACCTTGACCTAGAACCCGGAAGGGTATGATGTAAATTACATGTAAATGTGCCTTACTCCAGGCTATCGAGAGGGCAATTTCGTTCCGATCGGACAAACCTTATTCAAGTTATGGTGAAAAATGTTTAAATGTCTATAATTAGGTCATGATCAAAAAATTATGCCAACCTCACATACTTTCAGTTCCCATTATTGAAGCAAGATTTAATTCCAAAAGTCCCAGCCGGCTCCGAGATACAGCTCAGACATTTTGGAAATTGGGAGTGCAGGAAGAATTTTTTCTTTCTAAATGCTGGTTTAATACTCCTCATGGTCCAAGAAACTCTGCGGTTTGGAGAGTAATCATTCAAAGAAGATTGATGACTCTTCAAGACTATAACAGACTCATTCACCAAATTGGGGGCACGAATTGTAGAAACAAACCCTGCAACAGCAATAAGCCTCTCCCTATCCTACAGGGAGAGGCTTAGATACCCTTAGCTGTCTTGCAGATACCTAAAGGAAGTGATTGATTGCATTACGAGCAAACTTACAACCCCATCCGTTGAGCAGCGTGTGAAAAAAATGGTAATCTTTTGACCGATACCCACATTGTAGTAATAAGCCTCTTGTACAGTTTAATTCACAAAATGTGTCCTTAAGTCGGTGTTCAATTGTTTTTTTGGGTTTTTTTAATACTTGCAGGTACTTGTAGCTTTGGTTGGTACAGTCGACAAAGAAGCATGTAATCCTTCTCTGTGACGGAGTGACACTTCATGAGGGTTTTCAAATATGCAGTTCATGGCACTTGGCACTATTTCTCCAGTTAACTCTCCTTTTACCAGTGTGCCTCTCAGGTCTTCATTGCCACCTTCCACCATATTACAGAAGTTTTATTCTCTGTCATCAATGTTTACACAATAACTTTTTTCCCCACAGTTGTTCTCCTCATTTGAAATACCAAACCTTAGCGTCCGCTCCATCGCAGGCAAGAAGCTGTCTTCAAGCCAAGTGGCGCCATTTTTATGTGGTCGGTAATAAGTAACACATTCGGGGGTGGCAACAAGGAAGGGCGGAGTCTTATCGAAGCAGTACGCTTGCTTCTACTGCAAGAAAAGAAAATGTAGCGAGCTTGGAGTTCAGGTTGGTGCCAATTACATTTGGTTGAGAAAAGGAGCTCACTACAGTGAAAAGTTTACATTAAATAAAAGGAACTTGCTACTCTAAAGCAACTGAAAAAATTATCTGTTGCAGTAGCCTCACCACTAATAATTAGTGTCTCCCCAACAGTGACGATGGATCTTAAATGCTTGATTTCATGGGTTTAACATCACTACTTGGAAAGTACAGTTTTATCAAGTGCAATCTTGGAGGAGACCCACTCATGTTGGGGGAAGCAATGATGACATCAATAAATTTTCCATCAACAATGCATCAATTTATTTAAAATAAAAACCCTTCATTTTATGATCAAACACAATAAAGGGAATGAGAACCACGAGACAAACTCTGACTGTGATTTAAAAAAATATATTATGCCAAAGTATGTAGTAAGATCACTTAGCCTTGTCTGAATGAATTTCCTGAATGTAGTTGTTTTCCCTCAAATAAATTACTGGAAATATCCGTTCTTATAAAGCAGTGAAACTATTAATAATGCTAAATTGGAACTACTTGCAATGACAGTTCAAATTTGTCTGCACAAATTGAGCAGTCTTTCTGTTTTTACAAGCTACACTGGAAGTTCCCCACTGCCAAGTTTTCTGTTATGAAAAAGACCTTCACCTAAAGATGTTTGATATTTTCAAACACAGTCCAAATAGTATTCTTTTGATGGAAATGCAGGCGATATGTATGATAATTACTACTAAAGAAACACAACTAAACTAGAAGGGCACGCAGTAGAACGCATACCTCCACCACGCAATGCCTGATCCACGAGAACATATCGGGCCTAAAACATTTTTGAAATATAATGCTATACAGTACTATATTGTTTTTGGCCCCATCCCTCAAAGGTGAAGAATCACTTTAAAGATTTAATAATTCTCGTATCCAGATCCGGATGCGGATCTTCACCAAAATCGAAACAATTCGTCCTTACCACACACCCAACATATCTAACAAGTTTAATCTGAATCCGTTGACAACTTTTTGAGATATTGTGCTATATGTCAGTTTAGCCCTAACTCTGGTGAAGAATCACTTAAAAAATTATCAGATCTGGATCCGGTTCCAGATATTATGACTTTCAATAAGGGGCTATATATTTGTTATGTACATACTGGAAGATCGGGGGGGGGTGGGATGAGGTTAAATCATATTAAAATATGCAATTTGGTGTCTGTCTGTCTTATTGCGATACATTTGATCGTTACTTATCCAATCTCAACCAAACAGGCCGGGGTGGGGTCAGGAGGGATCGTATGACTGAGGATGTAGCTATGTCATTCGCCCCCTCCCCAAGGATATTTTTCACCTTGGATGATCTCCGTATTAATTAAGGTGTATAAATAGCTTATCATGGCATTTCGTTGAGCACACCTACAGGAAAGAAAAATCGTTATAACCACAAACTACAGTATTCAGTCAATTCTGTCCAATGTATGATTGCCTTTTTAAATGGTCGCTACCTTTGTTTAACATGAAACTAAAAGAAATTTAGAGGTATTCAGTATTCTATGCTCTTTCAGTATTCTATGCTCATCACATCCCCCATGGACTAACGGATCCGAGCTGTCTCAACTTTCCAGGCCTTTAGGTAAGTCGCTAACTATGCCACAATGATCTTAAGCTAATCAGGGTGTATTTGATGCATAATCCCATTCCTAATGGTCGCAAACATTGTTTAACACTTGACTGACAGAAATTTGGAGGCAATGATATGTACTTACACATGGGTGGTGTATCGGCTAAGAGTCACTGGTCTGCACACTTGCTGGAAGGAAAAAATATTATAACCACTTGTCCGGTTCCGTCAAGTCGTGACCAACTTTGGTGACATTCGGGATCAGATTTCTCCAAACATCCCTATCCTGCACTGCTTTCCAAAGCTCTGGCAGAGACAGTTTGGTTGTAGCCTTTACCCCATCCATGAGGCACGTACAAGGTATGCCTCTTTCTCTTCTTCCCTCAACCCTATCTAGCAAGGTTGACTTCTCTGGAGTTTCATTTTCTGCATGCATGATGTGTCCAACCAAAGTATGACAGTTTATGTTTCAGCATCAGTGCTTCCAATGTACATGATGGTCTAATTACCTCCACCACCGAAGGTGGATGGTTTGTCTGTTTGTGAACAGGATACCTCAAAAATTTGTGGACGGATTCAGACGAAATTTGGTGGAGAAGTTGGGTGTTTGACAATGTTGAAATGATTAGATTTTGGTGACGATCCAGATCTGAGTCCTGATACTACAATTTTTAAAGTGATTCTTCACCATTGAGTGATAGGGCAAAATGTGCTATAATAATAGCACAATATCTCAAAAAGTTATGGATGGATTCAGTCAAAACTTTATTAGCATGCTGGGTGTGTGACAAGGAAGATCTCTTGGTTTGTTTTGTCATGTCTTTGTCTTTCCAGATCTTTGTCAATCCAGACTTTGCTGTTTTCCCCAGTGCTAATCATCTATTAATTTATTCTCCACATTCTCCACTCACTTCAAACTTAGAACACAAGAAAAGGAAACTTTACACTATTTCCACCTGATTGGCTCTCAATCTGAATTCATCAACCTTCTCAGTTGACAAGATTTTAGTTTTTTTTTTCGATTGAAATAAAGACTAGCTTTTTCACTTTTCATCAGTCAATTAATTTCGATGGTTATGGCATAATAATATTATCATGGGAGCTGGCAGGATGGCCCCGAGGCCACTCACTGTCTCGCCTGGGTTTGAATCCCGATCCAACTATAGACTGTCGTACCAGTGTTTCACAGGCATCAATGTGTGTGCCATTCCTTGGATACACGATAAACTGGGTGTCCTGTCTGCTGGCATTAGTTGGACGTTAAAGATCCTCCAGTGTCCTTTGCAAAGAGTCGGCGAACTATTGCCGGCACCATTGCAAAATTCCAAATTCCTGCCCTAACCTTAATTGAATGTTTGGCCTGGCCAACTGTTTTGTGAAATACTTGGGACAAGTTTCAACTGGCCAACCCCACAATAACGTGGGAATAATTGGGGTTGTTAAAGAATAATAACAGTAATTAATAACTAGAAATCATCTCAAACTACAAAGCCTGTCTGCATTCGCTTTGTTCTTGAACGAAGCTTGACAAATACAATAGTTAAAAAAATGTACATTTTATTCATTTGTGTTCTCCATATTCTCATTATAAAGGTTTGTTGAAAATTTGATGACAAAAGAAATGGTAAAAACGTTATGGCCTGGACAGACAGTCCTTATCATTATGCGCCATTATCATTATTATTATGATTATTATTGTCATTATCATTCTTATTGTGTACCATTATCATTATAATTGTTGTGTACTGTTATCATTACATACCATTGTCATAATTATTATGATCATTATCACTATCATTCTGTCCCAATATCATTATTACTTATCATTATCACTACCATAATGTATCATTATCAAAATTGTTGCATTATTATTATCATTATTATGTACCATTATCATTATCAATCATTATCATTATCAGAACCATTTTCATGATCATTATTAGCATTGTCATTATTACTCTGCATTTACCGAAGAAGCCCTGAACATTTTTGATCGTTTTCCCTGCCGAAAATTCAACAGTTTACGGGGAGGGGCCTCCATGTTATCATGCTTTTCCCCCCAAGCAAACATTTCCAGACCCCATCTCCAAGGTGAAAAAAGCCATGGTCTCGTGCACTGTGCTTCAGTGGGGCTAATAACACCTATTTATAGTTACTATGACTTTGCCCTTTCACATTTGATCAAATTATTAATTATTTTTCTCCATATTCTAATAATAAGGGTTTATTGAAAATTTGATGGAAAAAGCTCAAATTGTAAAAAAGTTATGGCCTGGACACACATACATACACACACACACACACACACACACACACACACACACACACACACACACACACACACACACACACACACACAAACGCCCGATCACAAAACCCCCATCTCCTGATCTGTGGGAGACGGGCTAATAATAATAATATTAATCATATTAACAGACCGCCGTCCACATGGTGTGCATATGAATATGAATATGCACACCCCCGCCCCGCCCTCCCCCAGCCCTCCCTTACCACTCTGGCCACTCCCGTCGGGAGCGAGTGTTTCTAATGTAATAAAATCTATATTTTGGAAAAGGAAGAGAGGGGAGTATGACAAGAGAGAGACAGATAAAAAGAAAAGGAAGGTATGTGGGAAAAGTGGGGAGATAGGAAGGGGAAAGGGCATGCATTAAACATAGTAGAAGGAGTTTGAAAATTCTATCACGTTTGCATGTGAAGAAAGTAGATGGGTCCACTAATATAAGGTGCTAAGTTTCACTTCAAGATACAAGTGTATGCATGTATAATTAGCTCATCACTGAAACAGCACTCATCCACTGTAACAACCATTGCCAAGGTCCATGCTCTCCTTGGGTGCCCCATACATTTTTATTCTTAGTGATTGAAATCTCATGAAGGAACTTGTACATAGATTACTTATATGGTTGGATAAGGATATCGGAAGACAATAATGTACTTTTTCCTGAATTACAGATTTCAGTACGCAATGGACAAATCACAACAGTAATGTTTTGGGATTTGAGGCTGCAATCTTAACATCATCAATGACATCCTCAGATGGGAATGCTAAACAGGTTGGCCCATAATAAGCATCCATTATTTTTCTTTTAATAGTTACAGTACGTTGACATCAAGCACAAAAAATAAGTCTTAGCAGGACAAAATGTGCTTACATAGAGGAAGGAACAAGACACCTCATAATATTTGATATGTGTGGCAGAAGAAGAGATTGCTCTATGGTATGGAGAACATCGTAAAAATTTGAATGACAGAGGCAGAGAGATGGTTCATGAAGCACTACAGAAGTACATTGACATCATTGCACACTTGCAGTTATCAACCCCCCAAAAATGTGAATGTTTCAATCCACCTTTGGTTGCTTCAAAGCGCATGTTTGACATTTTCCTGCTTTACTCCAAGCCAGAAAAAGTTACAGGATGTATCGAAAATGAAAGTTTCAGAAGTGTGCAGTTCTATGTGATCAACATTTCCCATGAAATAAATGTTTCACACAATTGCAAAACATTTGGTTCAGTTATAAGCATGATGCTTAATATAAACACAACTCTTGTTTAATAAATACGGTCAAGTTGAAAGCAGGAAAGTTCCTGGTTTTACACTTTTCTAGAATTAAAAAGTTTTGAACAAAGTTTTCTGTGTTCAAACTGATGAACTCAGAGAAAATGTTTAATAATAATTAGATATCTGCGATTACCAAGACTAAGCCTCCCCGAGCTTACCTTGGGTGATCACACCGCGACTTACCCTTGGATACCCGATCCAATAATGTCCGGGGTTTTTTTGGACCACCAGAGAACCTTGACCTTCAATATTTAGGGATAAAGTATAAATGAAGAAAATGTGTCCCCATCTACAATCTATCCATAAAACTCAACATCATGAAAATCGGAAGAAAATTATTCAAGTTATGATGAAAAAGGTGTTTTTTCTTAATTAGGTCAAATCCGAAAAAAGTAGGTCAAGGACATTAATCAAATATCAGGTCCAGAACTTCAGTTCAGGTACACTATTATGAGGCAAAAACATCTGGGAAGGCCAAGCAGTCCGTGATTCAATCTTGACAAAATTTAGCAATCACAAAAAACACGTTTTATTTAAGACTACCATTTGAACTTGATATTTAACTCGTTGAAGTACGCTGTAAAATAAAGTGTAAATGTGCTTTTCTCTCGACTATCTATAGAGGGAAATTTCGTTCCGATCGGACAAAGCTTAGTTGAGTTATGATTAAAATGTTACTCTATAAAATCCCCTTTATCTACAGTATTTGCTGATGACTACCCTCTGACATGACATCCCTCATCCTTCAGACAGGCAGGCTGCAGTTTCTTCCCTCTCTTCAGACATTCAAAAAAAAATCACCAGCTGGTCAAACACTTGGAATGTGTCTTTCAATCATAACAAATCTCACACTCACTATCTCTCTCCAAAAGGATTGTATGGCAACCCCTTCGCCCTACCCCACATCAACATCTTAACAATTTTCTTCAGGAAGTTCTCATTCAAACTCCTGGGTCTCACTATCAGCTATGATTGTTCTTGGGCAAACCACATTTCAAAGTTGGTCTCCAAAGCCAGCTGCTCACTGGGCAGCCAACTGGGTATCCTCCGTTGTACAAAGTCCTTCCTTTGCGCGCCTGTACTCCTATCCACCTATAAGACTTTCATCCACAGCTTAATGGAATGCTGCTCTCCCGTCTGGGTAGGTGCCCCTGCCTCACATCTTGCTCAGCCTAATGCCATGGAAACCAAGGCCTTCAAGATTATTCGAATCTCCCACCATGAAGCTGAGTATATGAGTCGATCACTTCACCATTGCAGACTGGATAGTGGTCTCTCCCTCTGTCTTCTACCACCTCCTTTTTGGTCTTTCACTCTATGCTATTTCCTTGCTATGTTCCCTATACCCCAGGTTTCTGCAGGGCACACATGGTTCCCCATCAACCGCCTTCTGATGAAACTACCTAAATCCAGGATCACGACTCACCTCCACTCATCTGTTTCTCTTTTTTCCCACCTGTGGAACAAACTTCCACATTCTCTTCAATCTCATTCTTCCCTCAAGGTCTTCAAGACTCCGGCGTACCATTAAAATTGGGGACACTAATTGCAGAAACAAACCCTACAACAACTTTTAGCCTCCCTCTTTCCTATAGAGTGAAGTGAAATGATAATAACTGGAGTGAAGTCAACAGCGTGCCATCATAATTCTCCACGCTTCCTACTTAAAGCAAAGTTGAAAGATGCCATAAAGTTCCACCAAGAATGATCCAATATCAAAAGCTTGAGTTAAAAAAATTCTCCCATTTTGACCCCTGTTACCCACCCCCCTGGGGGATGAACCAGGGCTCAAATCCTAAAAATCGAAACATATTTCATGCATCTCCCAATGTTGTTTGCTAATACACAAATTTAATTTTAAAATGTTGAAACCTGTGCCCGTAATTTCATTTTCAGAATTTTACCTTTGACCCCGCCATAGGGTGCTGGGCTAAAAGTTATACTGCTCTTGCACCCTCTTGCCATGTTGATCATAACGACCAATTTTGGTGAATTTTTGCACAACCGTTTAGTTAGGAGATAGCGTGATAGACGGACGGACAGACATACTGACGGAGCCGATTACAATATTCCCCCCAATTTTTTTCAAAAAGTGTGTAGATAATAATAACAACAATAATAATAATCAATAAATAAAAACAACAATAATAATAATTAATAATATAAAATGCAGGAAGATAAAGACAAAGTACAAGCTAAAAACCTGCTTTTATTCGATGATTATTGGCTCTTAAAAGACGAGTTATTTTACCCGAAAGTAGATTGTGCAAAAGACAAGAATGTTATCACAGAATTGATGAATTTCAATGTGGTATTAAAACCTATACATGTGTCACTATCCTCACCACCAGGTGGCAGCCACTCAATATAAGAGTAGAAGGCAAACTGAACTACCAACTGGTGCTCTTAGTTATAGCCTACCTGCATTTCTTACAATTTTATGGCTGTTATAATTTCAACTTTTAAAATGCATTAAAGTTCTTGACTTTCATTATGTTGGCAATTTTATTTTAAACATGTGTACATCACAGTCACCCACTTCCAGTCAACAGTGCTGCCTGGATTTGAAATAATTTGCCTTGTTACTTTCTCTGCATAATTCACATTGTCATTACAATATCATTTGAATTGAAGATTTCTTGATGTAAATATTCAACAATGTATAACACACTCCCTTACAAGCTATCTATGGTGCTGATTTTAAATCTCACACGTGATCTGATCTGACTATAAAGCTGTCTGTCGTCCAGTGCAGTTCCAGCAGGGAACATATTATTGAACATCTTGTCCATCAGGGGTGGCAGGAAACATTACATTGACTGCAGAGTTTTCTTGTCCTCAATTCCTTTCAGAAAGAATAGACTTTGGAACTGGTATCTTGGACAAATTACAAATTTCCTGCTTGGGTCAATTGTAGGAATGACTAGCTTCCCTTATTATGACTCTTCCTTATCTATATCCACCAGCTCCATGAATGATGAGTTTCATCAGACCAGGCAAAATCACTCAAAATTTTTCATTATGGTATTAGCCTTTTCCCCAAAAAACGATGCACTGCTACGAAAATAAACGTTAAAGAGCACATTTGAAAGTCAAGTTGCACTTTATAATTTTCTCAGTCATGATCCCAGCATGCTTTCCTAACTAGCTTATGCTACTTTCCACTTGCATGTTGTGCCAAGAACTCAAAAGCTCAAGGGTTGGTTCAAGAGGCCCATTCATCTAAAGTGCAAAAGCAGTACCTTGTCACACGAGAACAGCAAATGTCTGGTTTTGAACACCGACGATGTAGTCTTTTGTGATTCCATATTGACCTTTTGAAATACTTAACCTAACATCACAGCTTCATGCTGTACAAGCACTTGTGTGATACATAGGATTGTAAAATGATTTCCTTTTCATAGTGAGGATCAACATTGTGGTTATGCAAAAGCATAGGGAAGAACAGGATAATAGCGACTTTTTAAGGTCTTTCCAAATTCCAAACTGTCCAGGCCTAGATAGTCCAATGTCTGTCAATGTGATTAATCTACAAGGGCATACCTCAGAGTAATTATTCACTTGGCACAAAATGAAACATCATGGGAAGTGTGGAAAAATAGTATGTTCTGTGGCCTTTTTTGGACATTTTTTTATTTTTTTCATTCTCCAAACTATTTCTCTATTGCCACAGATTACTTGGGCCCTATATTCCCTGAGGTTCATTTTACTCTGTTCTTCCTTTATTCTGATTTACAGGCAAATGCATAATCACAGAAAGTGTTGTGTCAGAGAATGACATCGTTAGAAACATAACGGTAGATTGTGTGCAATCATGAACTGGGGTTGAAAGGTGCATGCTACTTCCAGCATGTGCAAAAGGGCCAAGGACTTTTGTGACACTTCAGTTCTTATCCAATCTGTTGTTTCTCAACCTGTATTTTCTCTAATCACTCCCACTCTGCTTGACTTAATTATGTCCGACTTCCTCTCTAATCTTTCTTAGTAAGCTCCCGTTGACTCCTCAAATCTTGTATTCTTCAAATTGTCCGTCTTTTTCATCGTCTTTTTTTTGTATACAGTGCCGAGGCTTGTGAATGGGGACTAGAACAGAAGGAATCAGGATGTAATTGAACAAAATCGAACAGAAAGAGAGGTGGGGGAGGAGCATGAACAGCAGGGTTGAGGGAAAAAAGAGAGGGAGACTCAGAAAAATATAAGATGTGGGGAAGAATGAGAGCAAAGGGAGAACACAGGGGGTGAAGAAGATGGGTATTCGAATGCAAATCACTATTCTAATGCAGAAACGTGTGTTTTTCATCAAAAAGTGTATATTTTAGCTTGCATTAAGCAAATAAACACATTTTCTCAAAGAAACCTTATTCATGCAAGAACAGCCTTATTTGCCGAAAATAAGCGTTTTTCACATATTAGCATGTTCTGACTCAATTTATTGCTCCAAATCACTATTGTAACAGAGAAACAAGTGCGTTTCATCAAATAGTATGTCATATAGCTTGAACTAAACAAAATAACACATTTTACAAAAGAAAACTTATTCATGAAAAACGATCTCATTTGCCAATCACAAGTGTTTTTCACACATTAGGTTGTTCTGACTCCGTTTTTTTTGTTCAAACTCACTACTCTAATGCAGAAACACATGTTTTTCATCAAATACTGTGTATTTTAGCTTGTACTCAGCAAAACAACACATTTTGTACAATAATCTTAATTCATGCAAAAACAGTCTTATTTGCCTATTTCAATCGTTTTCAACAACACAGTAGCTTGTTCTTACCCTGTTTCTTGTCCAAAATCACTATTCTAATGCAGAAACGCTTCTTTTTCATCAAATAATGTGTAGTTTAGCTTGTAGTAAGCAAAACAACACATTTTGCACAAGAAACCTTAATCAAACAAAAATGATCTTATTTCCCTGTCAAAAGCACTTTTCACACATTAGCTTGTTCTGATCCTGTTTCTTGTTCCAAATCACCATTGTAATGCAGAAACACGGTTTTTCATCAAATCGTGTCTATTTTAGCTTGTACAAATGAAACCAACACATTTTACACAAGAAACCTTATTCATGCAACAACAGTCTTATTTTCCAAATACAAGCATTTTTAACACATTGCTTGTTCTCTCCCAATGTTTTTGTTGCAAATCACTATTCTAATGCAGAAACACGTGTTTTTCACTAAATAATGTGAATATTAGCTTCTACTAAGCAAAACAACATATTTTAGGCAAGAACCCTTATTCATTTAAAAATGTTTTTATTTTCATAATGCAAGTATTTTTAACAAATTTGCTTGTTCTCTCCACATGTTTTTGTTGCAAATCATTATTGTAATGCAGAAATGCGTGTTTTTCATCAAATTGTCTGTATTTTAGCTTGTACAAAGCAAAACAACACATTTTATGCAACAAAATTTATTTATTCAATAACGGTTTTATTTCCATAATATTCATGTAGAAATTGTAAAAGCAAAACAACACATTTTACATAAGAAAGTTTAATTATGCGAAAACGGTTTTATTTGCATCATATTCATGGAGAAATTGTAAAAGCAAAACAACACATTTTACACTAGAAAATTTAATCATGCAAAAACGGCTTTATTTGTCAAATAGAAGGGTTATTAAACAGATTAGCTTTTTCTGAACCTGGTTTTTCTTCGAAATTATTATTCGAATGCAGAAATGCATGTTTTTTTTTAATCAAATGTGTATTTTTGCATCAACCAAGCAAAATGATAATTTTACACAACAAAATTTGTTGATTAAAAAAACGGTTTTATTTGCATCATGCAAGTATATTTTAAACTATTTGCTTGTTCTTAACATTTTTTGTTCCAAATCACTATTCCAATGCAGAACCCCATGTTTTTCATTAAATAATGTGTATTTTAGCTACTACAAAGGAAAAACAACACATTTTACACTAGAAAATTTAACCATGCAAAAACGGTTTTATTTGCATAATATTCATGCAGAAATTGTAAAAGCAAAACAACACATTTTACACCACAAAATTTCATCATGCAAAAACGGTTTTATTTGTCAAATATAAGAGTAATTGAACACATTCGCTTTTTCTGAACCTGGTTTTTCTTCAAAATTATTATTCTAATGCAGAAATGCATGTGCTGTTTTTTTAGATCCTCGTGGAGGATCTCTAAGTCGTACTGACGTTGTTGTTCTTGTGGACTTTTTTGTTTCACAGCCTACAGTTTTCATCGAAACTTCCTGAAACTTGGCGTGTATATATGTAAAAAATACCCTGCGCAGTCAGTAACGATGTCCGATTTTGAAAATTCCTCCTAGAAAAAAAGTTATGACGTCAAAATATCTCCACTAATGGAAATCGCCAAAAAATTATCTCCGAAACTAGGCAAGCTTTTTGAATTGTGTTTGTGGGAATCGAACAGGGCATTAGCAGAGATGAATTACCGCACATATGATACATCACTATGACGTCATGTCAATTTTTATGACGTCATTCCTATTTTTTGACATTTTTTGTTTTTTGTTTCATTTGTTTCACAGCCTACAGTTTTCATCGAAACTTCCTGAAGCTTGGCATATATATGTAAAAATACCCCGCACAGACAGGAACCATCTCCAATTTTGAAAATTCCTCCTACAAAAAAAGTTATGATGTCAAAATATCTCCGTTAATGGAAATCGCCAACAAAATTATCTCCGAAAATAGGCAAGCTTTTTGAATTCTGTTTGCTGGAATCTAACAGGGCGTTAGCAGAGATGAATTACCGCACATATGATACATAACTATGACATCATATCAATTTTTATGACGTCATTCCTATTTTTTGACATTATTTGTTTCACAACCCAGAGTTTTCATCGGATCTTCATGAAACTTGCCATGTATATGCAGAAAGCCCACACACAGGCAGTAACCATCTCTGATTTTGGAAATTCTTCCGAGAAAAAAGTTAACGTCATAATATCGCCACTAATGGAAATTGCTGATACCATTATCTCCGAAACTCGTTTGTTTCACAACCTACAGTTTTCATCGAAACTTCCTGAAACTTGGCAAATATATGTAAAAATACCCTGCGCAGACAGTAACCATCTCCGATTTTGAAAATTCCTCCTAGAAAAAAAGTTAACGTCATAATATCGCAGCTAATGGAAATCGCCTATACTATTATCTCCAAAACTCGGCAAGCTGTTTGAATTTTGTTTGCGGGAATCAAGCCGGGCATTAGCACAGATAATTTATCGCAAACCTGATACATCACAATGATGTCATATTCGTTTTTATGATGTCATCATTAATAGGACGAGGATCTTAGCTCATTCTAGCTTGTTTATCAAATGGTGTGTATTTTCGCATCGACCAAACAAAACAATACATTTTACACAACAAAATCTTCAGATTAAAAAACGGTTTCATTTGCATAATGCAAGCGTTTTTCACATATTTGCTTGTTCTGACCATTTTTTGTCAAAATCACTATTCTAATGCAGAATCCCATGATTTTTATTAAATAATGTGTATTTTAGCTACTATGAAGGAAAAACAACACATTTTACACAAGCAAATTTATTCATGCAAAAACTATCTAATTTGCCTAATTTAGGCAAAAAATTTTTTAACACATACAGTAACTTGTTCTGACCCCGTTTTTTTGTTCCCAATCACTATTGTAATGGACAGTAGAGCAGATTTACGCCCCTTAGACAGACTGACTTTGACAAAAGACATGTGGCCATCATTCAATCTGGGTTCCACCAAAACTGATCAATCTGATGTCTGAACTATACACTGGTACTGAGAGTACTGTGAGATGTTGTGATGCCATCTCTGACTTATTTCCAGTTGTTACTGGAGTTTGTTGGATGTGCACTGGCCCCCACACTTTTCAGCACTTGTATGGACAAGATTCTGGGAAGGATGTGAGAGACCAATTTGCGGTGCATCGTTTGGGAATGTCAAGATCACTGACCTTGATTTCGCAGATGATGCAGTCTTCTTTGCGAAGACTTGATATCCTTTTGGGGGCCCTTGAGGTGCTGATTGAGGAGTTGGAGCTGCTGGAATTACAGGTTTCCTTGGTCAAAACTACGATCCAGGCTTTCAATGACATCTTGGATACTGCTATCTTGTCTGTATCTGTTTGTGGTGAGGATTTTGACATTATGGAGGGATTCACTTACCTTGACAGTGATATTCATGTCTCTGCTAGCTGTGAGTCAGAGGTCAATAGACATCTGCGTCAGGCCTGGGGAGTCATGAATTCACTAGATCATGGGGTGTGGTGCTGTCGATACCTGTGCAGGAGGGCAAAAATCCGAGTCTTCAGGTCCTTAGTGCTTCCAGTCTTGCTCTACGGATGTGAGACTTGAACTCTGACCAGGGATCTGAGATGGAGACTTAATTCCTTTTGAACCAGGACTCTTCGGAGAATCCTTGGCTATCACTGGTTGGACTTTGTGTCCAACAGTCGGTTGCTGAGAGAGACTCAAATGAGATTTGTTACCGGCATAGTCCGTGAGCATCAGCTGCGGCTGTAGGGACATGTGGCTCGTTTTCCTGACGCTGATCCTGCTCACCAGATTCTTTCAGCAAGGGAGCCTCGTGAGTGGAGGAGGCCAATGGACCAACCACGTGCCTCATGGTTGCAGCATGTTGATCAACATCTCAAGGAGATGGAGACGGGCCAGGCATCTGCTTGGGGGATGTCCAGATGGAGTGACGCGCTCTTCCGATACCTGACCTGACATGTGTATAACAAGAAATTGGAATCATTAGTAAGATGTCCCAGGTTCAGCTTGTAAGGAAATTACTTCCCATTAGAGTGTGGAATCTTTATGGAGTTTGCTTTGAATGTGCTTTGATAGCCATAAGTTACAAACTGTTAAGAGTGTGAAGCAGTCTCGGTGAAGTAAATCGATGGAAAGGTAATTATACATTGACAGAACTGACTGAATAGTTTGTAGTTTTTTGTTTCTTTGTTTTTTATTTCTGGCAGGTGTGTGAACCAACGACTCTGAGCCCATACACCACCAGTGTGTGAAACAAAAATGCACATAAGTCGAAATTGCGTGAATATCAATTATTGTAGACCTCCACATGCACTGTCTAGACCCAAGTTCTTTAAAGTGAGGTATCATTCAGCATTATACATGTTGTAGTTATGACGTTTACCTCATTCAGACACAATCGTGCAACTTGCATTTGTATATAGACTAGCAGATAACCCGGTTCCACCAGGCTATTGAAAGGGAATTCTTTCCCAATAGAGTGTGGAATACGTTTGGAGTTTGCTCGGAGTGTCCTTCAACAGCATAATAGTCACTAACTATAAAGACTGCTTAGGTTTTTCGGTGAAGTAATTAGTCGAAAGGGAATTATACATTGGACGGAATTGAATGAGTTATTTGTGATTATATATATATATATATATATATATATATATATATATATATATATATATATATTTTTTTTTTAACTTCCGGTAGGTGTGTGTGAAGCAATGACTCAGCTTATACACCACCAGTATGTGCAAAAAAATGCACAAAACTCGAAATTACACAAATATTTTTAGACCTCCACATGCACTGCCCAGACCCAAAAGCTCTTAAATGAGGCATCATCCCATTCAGGGAGGGACTTCAAATCACGTCGCCACCATTTTGTTCGCTCCGTATAGCCTATTGTGCAAGGCTCGCACTTTCTTACACTCTTACGGCTTTATAATAACTCTAATTTGATATCCGATTTCATTTTTTCGTGGTCGTTAACATGGTTTAAGACGCGGTTGCAAAAAAAAAAAAAAACAGGAAGAAAATTTGCGTTTTCGACAAAAATGCATTTTCAGTGAAATCAAGCCCTGTAATATAAAGTCCATTCAGATTCCCTCATAGCTATATCTCAACTCTAATTCACCACTTATTTCAGTTTTAGTCGTTGAGATGATTCAAGTGTCAATTGCAGGAAAAGGTGAGAAAATCAGACAAATATTGGCGTTTTTGAGAAAGGTGAAAATTTAGAAAGGAGGTGTAGAAAGGAGGTGTAGACTTTTCTACATGATACAAATTTACAAAGAGAATTTGCAATCCCTCCCCTCACCCCTCACCCAACCCCCAAGACAACCAACAAAGATAAAAGCTCCCCCAATACATTAATTGAGGTCATACTGATCCTCGTAGCAAGTCTGGATGTAATTGGCCCAGAACTGCAGGAGGAGAAGCACGACAAAAAAACAAGAAGAAGACCATGCAGAGAACGATGCTTGCAAAATCCATAAAACAAGTTTGACCTAAAAATAATTGGTGGTTGAATTCAATGACCTGAAATATAAATCCACTACAAATTTCAAGTCAATCGGATGAAAATTGAGGATTTTAGAAACCTCACCTCAGTTGTTGACCTTTGGCCTATGTTGACCTTTTGGTCCATGTTGACCTCAAAAATAATCGGCTGGTTGAATTCAGTGACCTGAAATATAAATCCTCTTCAAATTTCAAGTCAATAGGATGAAAATGGACAATTTTAGAAATTCGGCCTATGTTGACCTTTTGGCCCACGTGGACCTCAAAAATAATAGGTGGTTGAATTCGGTGACCTCACATGAAAATCCTCTTCAAAACCAATAAACTAGAAAAATCTTCGATTTTGCAAGTAACAAACAACGAACCCACAAACAAATACACAAACACCGGTCCGAGAATTATCGTAAGGATAATTAATCAATCGCATTGCATTTGTTATTTTATGGCCTGCCATGATAGCTAAGACTCTCAAAGATGTCACATTCGGCTTTGAGCTACCTTGCTCGGGTTGGAATCCCAACTCAGCTATAAACTGCCACCCTGAGATTTGGCATGCAGGGTGAGGCATCAGTTGGAGGGACGTTAAATCAGAGTCTGCGACACGTTGCATTTGGAACTGCCATTTACATGATGAAGATGTAAAAAAGACATAAAATGTCATAGCCCCCTTTTAGTAATTTTACTGTATTGAGTTAAAGGGTGAGTCCATATTTATGTACAACTAAAATGGCCACCAGTTTACCAGTCAACCATCTTTGATCAAATTGCAAAATAAAGTGAGAGGCACGTGTATGCCATCATGTACTGTGTGCCATGTTTGAACAAATTCGATATATATATATATATATATATATATATATATATATATATATATATATATATATATATATATATATATTTCTTACATATCCAATCCTTCGCCAATGGGTTGCTTTCTGGTGGCATCATAAGCTTGCGAGTACAATGTATTTTGGGATTCATCCGCCATTTTGTTGTAGGTGGAGATTGATGGCATTATTGAAAACAACCCATTCTTTTTGCAAGTTGACCCCATCACCAGCTGAGTTAATCGTTTGTCCGACTGCTGAGACAATACGAGAGAGCCTGATTGTTCAGCAGCTGAACAAGTGCATTTCCCATAGACCAATCAGAGTGCTGAAATTGCCAAAGAAAGTCATTTATAATGAATCGGTCAAATGCACACATCTTCCCTCACCATACGCGAAGCTATGTCTCGTGAAAATAATGGCAATTTCTCCCGTTAAAAGTACTAAAAATCAAAAGTATCTTGAGTTGTCCGTTTGTTCATTAAATGTGGTTTTCCCAGCACCACCACCTATGTTTTGTAATAGAGGTAGTGATGCTGGTAAAACATACCTTCCTCACCCTTTTTAGTGGTGGATACATCACGACTGTACATATATTGTGGTAAAACCACAATGTGTCATTTGCTGCGACTTTTCGTCTGCTGAGTCGATGAAACCAAATGAAACCAAACGCTGTCGTCTCAAAATTAGACACCATGAGCGTCCAAATAAAAATGTTGATAATTTTTTTCCAAATGTAGAGAAGAAGCGACAAAGAAAGCTTGGCTTGATTCAGATGACAGTTTTCAACAGAAAATGTCCTCTCACCTGTGGAAGCCTCTTATGCTATGCCATGACAAATCGCTCGAGTCCTGAAGCCGCATATTGCAGGTGAGGATCCGTTGACCCTGCCATCATCCAAATACATCGTGTCACTCACGCTTGGCAATCAATGGCAATGCCAAAAAAGTTTGATATGCTCCGGACATTGAATGATTCTGTGAAACAGGATATGTAAGATGTCTGAAGATTTCAGAGAACAAGATATGGAAGAAAGGAAACTCCAACTTGATGACTACTGATCTCACGAACTGCAAGCAGTTGGTGGTGTTCGTACATTACGTTCAGGACAGGGATGTTAAAGATGAATTCCTATTCTGTGAGGAATTTCATGACAAAAGTTTAACCAATCTTCAATATAAGGTCAATGCCTTTCTCAAAAAGCAATGACATGGAGTTCATTTTTTTTTTTTTGTTATATGTGTCCCGATGATGTTCCAGCAATGATGTTTGCACCATCTGGATTTCAGCAAAAGGTCGAGTAGTGTCATCTCATGTTATTGTCAGTCATTGTGTGATCCATTGTCAAGTTATAGCTCCAGAGACAATGCCATTATGCCTTCAGACTGTGATGGGTATTGCCATGCAAGCAGTGAATGTCATTAAGGTACATGTTCTAAATAGCTGTCTCTTTCTTTCTAAAAGCTCTGTCTCAAAATAAGTGCTGAGTGCACAGTTCTCTATTTCAATACACAAGTCCAGTGCCTTTCGAGAGGATGAGTAGTGAAGCATGTTTTTATACTTCATGAACCACACTCTGTGGAATCATGGGACAGAGCATCCGCTCTTGAGTCTGGAAGCTTTGAAGTTTGAACCCCAGCCGAGTCGTATCAAACACTTTCAAATAGTACTTGATGCTAAGCATTTAAAAATGATAAAGCACAGATAAACAACCAGAGGTTGACCATGTTGAGGGAGCAGCAACACAGATAGGAATGGGACCAGGGAGACGGCTGCAAGTGAATACCCAATAGTGTCTGAAATGGACGTTGTAGTTATCTTGCCATTTCCCACTACCTACAAATGTGAGAGTGGATTCTCCAGCTTTCTCACGATCATGGTGAAATCCAAAAATCGTATTGATATGAAGGACATCAGATGCCCAATCACCAAGAACAAAACATCTCACGTCAAGGAAGAAGCACAATCCATCAAACTGATTGCATGGTTGCTTATTGTAGGTAAGTGTTGCCAAGTATTAAAATTAAATTTTATTTAATAGTACTTTGACAATTTAAAAATACTTAAATTGTATAAAAGTGAATTTTGTGCTTAAAATTATATTAACAGAAATTATTTAAAGATGTGTTTTTAATCTTGTTTTAATCGAAACAGTGACAAAAGGTACATTTCATTAAACTCGGATGATCAATTTTGCATTTTCGTTACATGTAGAGTACTAGATTATAAGAATGTATTTTTAATGTATAAGGGGGTCACACTCAGAGGCCTGTTGTGTAAAATGGGTCGGCTTTGTAAAAGGTTCAAGAATCAATGATTTCCCTCCATTTCAGGTGAAGAAATTACAAGCTTCTCTTGACTCCTCAACTGGCACTGGTCCTGACCCATTCTGTACTTTAATACTCAAAAAATGTTCATAATGGTACTCTATCATTGCTCCTTCCCGTTCTTCCATCATTGCTCCTTCCTGTTCTTCCATCATTGCTCTTTCCTGTTCTTCTATCAT
>BROF01002216.1:95001-134798 GCA_024346535.1 Eptatretus burgeri | reverse complement strand
TTGCTCTTTCCTGTTCTTCTATCATTGCTCCTTCCTGTTCTTCTATCATTGCTCCTCCCTGTTCTTCTATCATTGCTCCTTCCTGTTCTTCCATCATTGCTCTTTCCTGTTCTTCTATCGTTGCTCTTTCCTGTTCTTCTATCATTGCTCCTTCCTGTTCTTCTATCGTTGCTCCTTCCTGTTCTTCTCTCATTGCTCCTTCCTGTTCTTCTCTCATTGCTCCTTCCTGTTCCTCTCTCATTGCTCCTTCCTGTTCTTCTGTCGTTGCTCCTTCCTGTTCTTCTATCATTGCTCCTGCCTGTTCTCTCATTGCCCCTGCCCGTTCTTCTATCATTGCTCCTGCATGTTCTTCTATCATTGCTCCTGCATGTTCTTCTATCATTGCTCCTGCATGTTCTTCTCTCATTGCTCCTTCCTGTTCCTCTCTCATTGCTCCTTCCTGTTCTTCTATCGTTGCTCCTTCCTGTTCTTCTCTCATTGCTCCTTCCTGTTCTTCTCTCATTGCTCCTTCCTGTTCTTCTCTCATTGCTCCTTCCTGTTCTTCTGTCGTTGCTCCTTCCTGTTCTTCTATCATTGCTCCTGCCTGTTCTCTCATTGCCCTTGCCCGTTCTTCTATCATTGCTCCTGCATGTTCTTCTATCATTGCTCCTGCATGTTCTTCTCTCATTGCTCCTACCCGTTCTTCTCTCATTGCTCCTGCCCGTTCTTCTTTCATTGCTCCTTCCTGTTCTTCTCTCATTGCTCCTTCCTGTTCTTCTGTCGTTGCTCCTTCCTGTTCTTCTCTCATTGCCCCTGCCCATTCTTCTATAATTGCTCCTGCCTGTTCTTCTCTCATTGCTCCTGCCTGTTCTTCTCTCATTGCCCCTGCATGTTCTCCTTTCAATACTGCCTATTCTTCGTTCAATGCTCTTATACAAATTATTCGGGCCACCTGCATCAAGGAAAAATCACCATTGTCAACCTGATTCACAATGGTGTTAAAACTGACCCTGTCAACTAAATAAAAAGTGAGCCTCCTCCCCAAGATAAGCAAGGTGATGAAATTGATCATTGCATCAGATATAAAATCTTCATCTCTTCTATGACTGATTTCCTATCATCGGTTTGGTTTGCACTGAGGAGATTCCACCTCGGACATGTGGCTTCTTCTATGCGCACAATGGATGCCCTCAATTTTATGAATAAAGGCTTGAATTTTCAAGAATCTCGCGATCAATCAAGAGTTTAGGATCATCTCATGAAACATCTCCCAAACAGTTGATTCTGTCTGGCTTTGGGATGCTTTGGATGGAGTTCTATTCTCATGCCCTATCATGAGGGACCAATGTCTTTAAAGGGGCTAATCCATTTTTGGAAGTCCATCAATCACTTATCTTGGGCAGACAAAATCAATTATACCACTGTGCAGACGACTCCATTATGTGTAGAATAACTTCTCATAAACAGTCTGGGCAGCATCCCTTTCAGACAATCTCAAGAAAATTAGCAACTGGATATTTACATCAAAGACCCATATTTTCATTTTATGCCAACCGGTATATAACGACTGTCTGACAAATACCTCAACATAGTTTTTTGGTTAGCCATTGGAAAAAGTATGGTATTTATCTATCTTAGGCATCATAATCAGCTATAAGCTGTCTTATGCAAATAACACCTTCAAATTGGCCTGAAAAGCCAGGTTCCTCCTTAAAATTCCCCACAAACCAAGTCTTTCCTTTTCTATCCTTAGGACAAGGCCTTCAATGGGGGAGTAGTGAGTGCAGGCAGTGGTGAGGGCATAGCAAGTGCTGGCAGTCGTGAAGGTGAATGGATACAGGCAGGAGTGAGAGTGTAGCAAGTGCAGGAAGGGTAAGGTTGCAGTCAGTGCAGGTTTGAGTGAGTTGGTGCAGACAGGTGTAAGGATTGAGCCAGCACAAGCAAGCATGGCTGGCCCTAGATCAAATGATGGCCCAGGCAAGGGCGTCTTCAGCGTCCCCTTTCCATTTGCTCAACTTTTGAATTCCTTATGAAGGGGTTGAGCAAGCAGTGGTGGTGGGGTAGCGAGAGCAGGCAGTGGTTGAGTGGGCAGTGAGGACAGGCAGCAGTGAGGGTAGGCAGTGGTGAGGGGTAGTGAGGGTTGGCAGTAGTGAGGGGTAGCGAAGGTAGCCATTGGTAAGGGGAAGAAAAAGCAGGCAGTGTTGAGGGGGTCGTGAGTGCAGGCAGGGGTGAGGGGGTAGTGAGTGCAGGCAGAGGTGAGGAAGCAGCAAGAGAGTTAGTATAGGTAGGAAGAGACCAGGGAGACATTTTTTCTTGGTGATGAAACTATTAAAGATGTAGATTCTTCATTCTGCAGGAAGGATTGTAGATATACAATTCTGTGTAGTTTCAAAGGAGCAGGTTTAGGGACATTGAAGGAAGGTTAAATAACATCATATTGGGTTACAGCAGGAAGACGATGGTTGTGGTACACCTCGGAACAAATGATATTGGGAAAGTTTGCTGAGAGGATTTGAGAAATAGGTATACAATATTGAGTAAGTGGCTCAAAGCAAAGGGCTGTGATGTGTCATGATTTCTGGTATTCTCCCAAGATAAGGAAATGGAATAGAATTTATGAGCAGAGTGACAGATGTCAACCTATGGTTTTAAGAATGGTGCAAGGAGGAAGGTTTTGCAAATTTGGAAGCAGTGGGAAATATTTTGGGGGCAAAGGTTGTTTTTTTATGGGTAGTTCGCCCATCAATGGCCATTAAGGACACTGTAGGACAACTCTACAAAAGTCTCTGGAGCCGACGCGTTGTGTTAAAATTGAGTTACAGACAGACTTAGAGTAATTGGACTGAGCTTCAGCTGGGATTTTCTTGCAGTGGTTACTTAGTAAGTTGAAAATGATAAACTTGACCAGACCCAACTCTTGTGATGGTACAGAGAGAGAGAGAGAGAGAGAGAGAGAGAGAGAGAGAGAGAGAGAGAGAGAGAGAGAGAGAGAGAGAGAGAGAGAGAGAGAGAGAGAGAGAGAGAGAGAGAGAGAGAGAGAGAGAGAGAGAGAACGAGCGAGAACGAGCAAGAACGAACGAAGGAGTGAACCAAGGCTAGGAGTCAACCAAGGCTAGGAGTGAAGTTTCACTTCATCGGTCCTACCAGGAATGAAGACATTCTTGCCAGCTTGAATGCATTCATTTATTTCAGAAGGGCTTAGGCAAAAGACTCACTTCCAGGGAATATCCTCAGCAAAGACCGAAAGGCATCCCGGTCAGCCTTGCCATACTAGAGAACTGTGCGATGAAATGGATGGGTGGAAGTGAATGGTGAGGAGCAAATTATTTGGACTTCACTGTTGGCATGATCTGAATTTCTGAGTGGAGGCAAAATCTTGGCAGTGCAATCACTAGGATTTGAGCACAAAAACAGATCAATGATATACTGGTTATCGGTAGCACAGTCTGGAATTCGGGCGGGAGATTAAATTATCTGGATAAGGTCATGTGGCACAGCAAAATTGGAAGCACTGACACTGGAACCCTCAGTGGCATGACAGTGGACCAACCATTCTTTGTGATGGATATTAAAGTCTCCAAAGACCATGATGTCAGCTGCTGGGTGTCAGGAGAGCGCCATGTCTATGCTTTTAGAAACAGTGTCAAAGATTACACAATTGGGTGTTGATGGAGATCTATAGAAGAAGTAAAGGTAGGTTGTGGAATATAGCAAAGAAATGCGAAGGGACATGAACTCACATGCTTCCTCCTCGAGACTGACCACGCAGCTAAGTTGCAAGGAGGCTTTTGCAAAAATACAGAATCCATGGCAAGGAGGAGAATCAAATATATGGAGAACATAGCCGGGTACGTAGAGAGATGTGAATGATACCTCACTATTGAGACCTGATTCACAAATGGCAAGTAGATCAGAAGAGTTCAACTGTATGAAGGATTGGATGGCAGAGAAGTTTCCCCAAACCCCTTTAGTGTTTGCAAAGCAGACACCAAATGGTTTGATTTTGGACTTGGTTTTGGGTTCCATTGATGCAGGAACTCTAAATGCAGGTTGAGATCCGGTTTCCTTGGATAAAATAATCATAGTGCACGTGGAGAGGCAAACGGGACAAGAGGGGAAAACTCAGTTAAAGCTTCAAAAAACCTACCAAAGACCACAGAGGACAAAAATAGACCTTACAAAACCCCTGCCTTAGCAGAGACACTCCAATGGCCTCAGGAAAGTAACCAGAGGTAGTTGCATGGGGCAACATCCATGCATGTCCATGGCAGTACACCTACCCTGACATTTTACACCCACTGACAGATCAGCCTTCAGTGCATTACCACTGAGTTTGGGATCCCATACTATCGGCGGCTATAACCTGCAACATGTTTTTGGCCTGTAGCCTATGGAATGGCAAGGCATTGAATGTCAATCAGCAGTAAACAGATGGGCAAAAAAAGCAGATACCAAAAACCCAGAACACAGAACCAGCCCTTTGCTCCAAAACAAAACATGACAATCCAGTTTCTTCACAGTGGAAGTGGAACTTGAAGGGGTAAACTAGTCTGCGTTGAGGCAACAGGAGGTGCCTCTACCCCTATTGGTGGTAGACTGCCGACCAAGGCTCATGAGATATACCCACCCAGGTTTGAAATCAGAGTTGGCCTTATCCTCGGCAGACTCCTGGCCAGGGCTGACGAGCTCTACCTGCTCGGGTTTGAAGTCAGAGTTGTCCTTATCCTTGGCAGACTGCTGGCCAAGGCTGACAAGCTCTACCTGCTTGGGTTTGAAATCAGAGTTGTTCTTCTCTTGGGCAGATTGTCAATCAAGGCTCATGAGTTCCACCTACCTGAAGCAAGCCTGGTTTTAAAATGCCAGACACCCTCTTTTCACACCTCTGCATAGATTGAGAAAAAGGGATCCGCACAAGAAGTTGTGCAGTTTGTGTTTGATTAGGAGAGGCTATCTGAGACATAGACCCTAGGGGATATTTTGTGGATGAGGAGTTGCTCAGTTCTCCAGCCCCGTCCCAGTCATTTCTAATCTTTTGACCCCCAATTTTTTCGGTGTTTCCAGGACGAAGGAGACAGAATGCTATACATTAGGAAGGAGTGGATTATGAGGGGATATGATAGAGATGTTTAAGATAATTAATTAAGGGTATAGACAAATAAGTGCAGAATAATCATTTCGTAGAATAGACAGAGCTAGAACTATAGGACATCGCTTAAAAGTAAAGAAGAGGAAAGTTAAGATGGTAGTAAGGCAAGAGTCTTTCATTAATAGAGTAGTTAATGCATGGAATAGTCTCCCTAGAAAAGTAGATGGAGCAGAAAGAATAGGTTTAAATTTGAATTGGACATGTACCGAGAAGCATCAGATATAGAGGGGTATAGGCATTTTGGCAGGACTTATTTACAGCTTGAGTATGGATTGATGAATGTGTACATTTGCGGTGAGTGTGCTGTGTGAGAGAGGTCTCGTCAAGCGATATTGTGGTTTGTGTTGTATATTCTTTATCGAAAATCACCTTCACCCACCTCCACCACACCCCCTACCCCCTTAAAAAAAAATGAAGTGAAAAAAGATTTTATTTTTAACACCCAGGTGATATCCCTGAGCTTGCTACACTTTTCTCATCCACATCCACCCCCACCCCCTCCCCTTATTCGACTTTAAATTAGGTAGTTTGACCAATTTACTTAATCTGGGTTGATGTGGAACAGGCATGATGGGCCAAATGGCATCCTCCTGCGTCAAATTTCCTTGCTAGTGCTTTGAGGCAGGCGCACACAAATCTCCACAGCCAGTGCCCTCTGAGCCAGACACCCCTGGTGGTCAGTCACCTCGGTCGCTTGCCCTTAAATCTGGCCTGGTGAGGATGGAGTGAGTGCACGCATGGTTGAGGCTGCAGTGAGTGCAGGCATGGTTGAGGCTGCAGTGAGTGCAGGCATGGGTGAGAATGGACGGAGTGCAGGAGGGGTGAGGGTGGAGCTCGTGTATGCATGTGTAAAGGAGCGAGTGCCACCAGATATTAGGATATAAAAGGATATAAAAGGATATATGAGGGTATAAAGGCGAGTGACGTCAAAGGATATAAAACGCAAAATGTTAGCACCTTCTCATCTTTCATGGGGGACAAATCAACCATTTTATTTGTGTGCGTGTATCACCCTGGTGATGTCTGTGCCTGCCACACTGTTCTCATCCCCATATCCCCCCCCCCAAGTGTACTGTATGTAGTCTTGATGGACCAAATGGCCTCCTTCTGTGTCCAAATTCCTTGTGTATCCAAAGTGTCATGGAATATGGTTCTGTGCTGCTGCTCTCCAGGGCTGGATTAAAGCAGCCTCAGAACCTGGGCTGTAAATATCTGTAAAGGGATCCCCTCCCCCTAGTTTTGATCAAAAAAATCATAATTTCAAAAAAGGCCAAATGTATTGATTGGCATGTGCATGTCCCTCCCTTTGTACAGAACTACACTGCTATCTGCACATGTGCAGAAGTAATTTTTATATTTGTACTTTTTCATTTAATTCCGAAACAATGCAAAGGTATTTCCAGGAAATGTCCCTGACTTAGAGTTGCTATAACATACTTCCAGTATGACAGTTACCTGTTAATGATGAATAAAAGTAAGGTCAAATAAAGTTGAAGTTTGAGAGCTTCCCCAAGATGAAGCTCCCCCCCCCCCCAAGCCTATGCTCTTCAAGCACCGTTGTTGATCTAGGCCTGCTGTTTTCGATCTCCCTACCTCCTCTCCCACGGAGTTCTAGTATCAAGGTATGCTTCTTGCTCAACAAAGGCAGGTTCATAGCCTTGCATTTTTTTCCCCAACTCCATTTTGCTTTTGTTTACCAGCTCCCTCACTTTTTTGCCCAAACCTAGCTCCTCTGGGCCTTGTATGTTCTCTAACCTTGTTACCCTCCCAAGGTATAAACTTATTGTCACCTCCAATAATTCCACCTCCTCTTCTGTCACCTCTGAACTCTTCACTGCAGGATTTCAATTTTGCTGCTTACCTCCACTTCAATGTCTTTACAATTTTTACCTCTGAGTTTTCTCTACCTGCTGAGACCCTGCTCCTTCCCTTCACCTGCTATTTCCCCTCTTATATTGCAATGCCTCCAAATGCATTATCCGACAGTCTGCTTTGCCGCATTTTGTGTCTGTTGGCTGCCACCCAGTGATTCTGCTCTTCCATGAGCCTTGATACCTGTATTAATAAGATGCCATACAAATGATCCAAGTTCAACTGATAACATTATTATTATTATTATTATTATTATTATTATTATTATTATTATTATCATTATGCGAAAAAGCACATGGTTTACATTCCACTCTGAGTTATATAGCTCTCTGGGTTCTTCTATCACTGATGATAATGTATATCTATTCGGGTTCTTCCCAACATCTTTGTTCTTTTATACTTCTTTCTACTTTTTTCACATTCCTCTGTTTTTCATTCTAATTCTTGCTTTTTCTTTTCTTTTATCTATTTTACTGTTTATTTCTCTTTCATTATCTGTTTAGGGAGAAGTGAATTATTGCAGAAATTTTTCTGCAAGGCTTACTTGGTTGCACCTTGCTGGGTTTGAGGGTACCGGAGTAGCAGCTGAAACCCCAATCCTATCGAGGTTCCTCCTGATGACTCAATCTTTACACTTTACTTAATCGGGTTCCTTCTGATGACTCCAATGCAGTATTTGGTCTTCCGTTTGATTACTTTGACTTTCATGATCATGCTTAAAACTTGGCACAATGATAAAAGTGAGGGTGGCTTTTGACAGTGAATATTTTTGAAACAAACAAAATTGGTTTCCTGTCATCCTATTTGCTAAGAGCCTTGGTACCTGCCCCGAGTCCTCCCATCTCGCCGTTTACTCCTAAAAAAGTGAATAAACGATCAATACAATATAATTTTAACGACAAACCAAGACTAGAATATTGTTTTACATATAACTGTAGAACGTAACATTTTAAAATGGAGGAAAGAAGAAAGGATCGAAACTATAAGAGAGATGTCTGTCTGTCTGTCTGTCTGTCACCATTTTTCTCAGAAATGGCCAAACAGATATTCATCAAACTTTCAGAGGTTCGTCAATCAGTGCCAGGAAGTGTTTTAGGCAAAAAATATTTTGAGAATTCTGAAAAAATATAGTTAGATTTTTTTTTTTAATTAAATTCAATCACTCCATAGTGCTTAAGCCTTTACAGCTATATGAAAGGTAATATTAAATGATCCCCAACCCCATTCCTTGGTGGGTGTCAGGAAATGTTTTAGGCCTCCAGAAAAAATATAGAAAATTTTTTTTGATTTCTTCAAAATGCCAACAGGATCAAAACAGCACCAAGCAATGCCGCATACCCCTGCAAGTACACGATAAAAAAAAGGATTGGGTAACATGTAGATGGAATGAAGTATGTGACATCACTTTCAGAAACCGATTTTATCAAATTATTGATAAGCTATAGGTCCTGATGACAATTTTAAATGACGTAAAAATATTCCTACAAATAAAAACATCGCAAACACCTGAAATTCTCCACCAAGAAGCAAAATAAATCAATGATGTTGGAAATCAACTTTGCGTGTCAGTAACTTTGATCTGTTCGCTGTGGGAATCATTTCAATCAACTGGAAGTTTTGCTGAAATACCTCGATTTTGTCACTGACCCTCCATGGCATAACAATATCACTGGGAGATGGATGTTTCATCTCAAAGGCATAGTTTGGATGATTGTGAAATACTTAATAATGGATTTTAGAATTCCACAAAAATTCGAATCAATGTATGTGCAAAAGCAGTCGCAAACAGATTGCACGCAATATAATACATTGTGCTTGGAGACTGGAAGTTCATTTGATTCAGTCCATCATCAGGCCACACTTCAGTTCATTCGCAGTCATGTATGAATGGTTGGTGAGATTTGGGGAAATTTTTATTTTTATTTTTTAAAGGCGATTCAAGGCTATCAGTGGATATTCATGGCAGTCGTGGAGCATGACAATCACTGGGTGATAAGTTCTGTCAATGAACAGACCGGTTTCTGATATAATTTCACTGAAGTATTATTACTGCGAGGTACAGTAGTGGTGTGTGTGTGTGTGTGTGTGTGTGTGTGTGTGTGTGTGTGTGTGTGTGTGTGTGTGTGTGTGTGTGTGTGTGTGTGTGGGTGTGTGTGTGTGTGTGTGTGTGTGTGTGTGTGTGTGTGTGTGTGTGAGAGATTTATAAGTGTGACTTCTTTTCCAATCATAAGGCCTTGTTCTTCTTCACTTTCATTTCTGTAACTGTTATTACCTCCACCACAAGGTGGATAGAGGTTATGATTTTCACCCCTGTCTGTCTGTCGGTGAGCATGATATCTCAAAATGTGGTGGACGGATTTGGACAAAATTTAGTGGACAGGTTGTGTGTGTGACAAGGACTAATTAATTTGATTTGGGTGAATATCCGGAACCAGATACTAATATTAAAAAAAAAATTGTTAAGTGATTCGTCACCATCGAGAGATGGGGCCAAACACGATATATAGTATGTTATTTCAAAAAGTTGTAGACAAGTTATGACAAAACTAGGTGGATGAGTTAGGTTGTTGACAAGAACAAGTTGATTCAATTTTGGTTGAGGTTCAGATCCAGAATTGGCATATCAGTCTGATACAAAACGTAAACTGTTCAGCGTAGCGGAGGTATTAGCTCCACCGGGTGCCGCTCTAGTTGTTTTATGTTTCCTGCTTTGCTTTCTTTCACACATTTTATTAACTCTTACTTTTGATTCACAAATATCACACATCTCTTCGCTAATGGTAATACTAAAGGGGGAGAGAGAGCAGGGAGAGTGAAGAGGTGGAGAGGAAAGGAGAGAAGAGGGAGCGAGGAGGGTGGGGGAAAGGAAAACGGTATGAGGAGAGAGAAAGGGAAGGTAGATGTGTGATGGAGCGTGAATTACGATTCATACTGTTTCATCAAAATAATTCTGCATAGAATAACAGAGAAGATGGAAACAAAATAATGTCTGAAATCCATTTTCTACCGGTCAAATTTCAAACTCCCAGCCGGACGCGTCCGGAGACGAACACCGCCCAGACCTAACCACTGTATGTCGAGAGACAGACAGAGAGAGGGAGAGAGAGAGAGATTGAGAGAGAGGAAGAGATGGGGGTAGGGGAGTTAGCAGAAAGAATATGTTATGCTTGATGGACAACACCAATACACACACACACACACACACACACACACACACACGGCCAGTCAATAAGTATCCATAAAATATTTTTCACAAATTGTTTATTGCATGTACGTGTGTAACAACTGTTATTTTTCAGCATAATCTCCATTGCGTTCAATGCAATGGAGTTTTTCCAGCGCTTTACCAAGGCCGAGATTCCTCCAGAAAATATATATATATATATATATATATATATATATATATATATATATATATATATATATATATATATATATATATATATAGCTGCTTGTGTAGACATTCGTGCTCTGCCTCTTGAACCTCTTCGTCGGATCGGAAAGTGGTTCCACCAAGCTCCTCATTAAGTGGCCCAAAGATGTGTTTATCCAAAGGGGCGAGGTCTGGCGAGTAAGGTGGATGAATGGCGAGGTCTGGCGAGTAAGGTGGAGTCAAAATGAATGTCCTCAATTGTTGCAGCTGCAGTGCGAGCAGTATGAGGCTGCAGTGCTGGCATTGTCATGCTGAGCCAAAACACCAGCAGTGAGTAGTCCATGACGTTTTGATTTGATTGCTGGTTTCAAATGATTTTTAAGGAGGTCACAGTATGATGCACTGGTGACTGTGGTCCCTCTGGGCATGTAATGCTCCACAAGTGGGCCTCGCTTATCCCAGAAGAGCGTCAGCATCACTTTTCTGTCAGACAGCTGTGTGCGGAATTTTTGGGGCTTAGGTGAAGTTGAATGGTGCCACTCTTTGCTTGCCCTCTTCGTTTCTGGCTGAAAGTAGTGGACCCAGCTTTCATCCCCAGTCACTATGGGCTGTAAGAAAGTGTCGCCTTCTGTTTCATAATGTCGCAGAAGTTCTTCACATGCGTCCACTCGCCATTCTTTCAGTTCGGGTGTGAGTTATCTAGGCACCCACCTTGCAGCCACTTTGCGAAACCCCAGCAGGTTGTGAATGATGTGGTGTGCTGAACCATGGCTAATGTTCAATTCAGAGACCAATTCATCCAGCGTAATGCGACGGTTTTCCCTTTGCACGTGCATAACTCCTGCAACCATTTCTGATGTGTCAGCCATGCGAGGCCGGCCCGAGCAAGCAGCGTCTGCCACACTGGACACTCCACTTTTAAACTTCCTGTCCCAGTCGTACACCTGCTGCAGCGATAAACATGCATCACCATATTGCATCTTCATTCTGCGATGGATTTCACCGGGATTCACACCCTCACTTCCCAAGAAACGGATGACAGAACATTGCTCCTCCCTGGTACATGCTTCTAAGGGAGCCGCCGTCTTAGAACTGCTCGACTGACATCAAACGCCCAATGTTGCCAGATCTAAAACAGGCAAAGCATGACTCTACACCATAGATATAACATATGTTTTCTACAACTACACAAAATACATTCTCATTTTTAAATTGCCATTTTAAGGTTACTTATTGACTGGCCCTCATACATACATATACATATTGTTGCGGGCCAGGGGTCGGGTGAGAAGACCACCGTGGGGGGAGCTATCTCGGGTTCCCACAAGACTCCTCGGAATTGCAGGCCATCGCACACTGATAATTTCGATTCGCCGGGTTGCTAACCGACCATGGATGCCAATAACTCAACCACGTGACCTAGTGTCCTCCATCTATGGGTTAACCGGATTCCCTCATTAATCACGTGATCTAATTACTGGGGGACATTCCCTCGATATGCCTTGTCTGAACCGGATCACTTTACCAGATCAGATGCAGCTGAGCGACACTGCCAAGGACGTACCGGCTAAAAGGAATGGATCGTTGGGAATAAAGTCCCGGCTAGGTTAGGATACATACCATGCTGGATCAATGAAAGAACAGACAAAAACGAGCTGGGAACATTTCTACAAAGGATTTATTAACAGTCAGACGAGGAAAAATATGTAGCACAGTGAATATATTTTATTGTTGCATGTAAGCAGAGATAAGAAGAAAAGTGTGGTGCCATAATAAACAAGCAACTTAAAAAGAAGACACAGAGCAGAGTTATCCTGATCTAATTCTTGTACAATCTTAACTTAAGTGAGGGCAGGTGCCATGACACACACACACACACACACACACACACACACACACACACACACACACATGCACACACACACACATCCCAATGAAGAGGAGTGAATGAGAAGAAAGAGGAGAGAAGATGAGGCTAACGGTCTCTCAATACCTTGCACGATTGTCCGACCATGCCACCAATACGTTTTGGGGGGATGCTCCGCTGAGTGACAGCTGGCATGTTGTCTCCCACTTTGTGGCACTTCGAGCAGCTAAGCATCGATCCAGAGAATGGGCCGATGGACAAGCATGAAGGAAGGACTTTGGTCAGAGTCAAAAGCCAGAGGTGGATGAAGGCGGAGTCTGGAGTAGTGGGTCGATGGGTGGAGTCAGCAGCAAGGCGGTGAAGAAGACGGAGTTGGCAGGTGAGTTGGTGAGGATGGCACGAGGCGGGGCCAGCAGACAAGGAACGCTGAGCAGGAAAAGATGACCAGGATGATGACGATGACTACGACGACTGGTGGGCAGCGCCGGTCAATGTGCTGCCTGTCTGCAAGCCATGCGGCCCGACCCGCACAGCGCGCCTCTGCCTGGCCACAGCCCCGGCCTGCGGAGAGGAAAGAGAATGCTCGCCATCCACGGGAGACACCCGTGGCCACGATGATCAGTGAAGACCGACGGTAAGATGCTATGGTAAACCCATGCAGACCTGAACAAGATGTGGGTTATTCGTATCCTGCTCTGTGTATGATAATAAATTATCCCGGGACTGCAAGTGGGTCCGCCGCTAGTAAGCACACAGTCATACATCAAAAGCGGTGGTGTGCTCGGCGCAAGCCTCAATCTGTGTCATTCGTGCCCTGCTCTTTGTGCAGGATTGAGGGAAAAGATTGGATATAATTATTAGACGGAGATTCGGATTGAAGAAGAGGATAGATAGAATTATTAAATGGAGATTTGGATTGAAAAAAAGGGAGATAGATCGAATTATTAGACTCAGAAATTAGTTGAAAAGAGTGTGCCAGGTGCGTCCTGTGACTTGTTAGCATTTGGTGGGTTGTTCCTTCTATTCCCTCAGAACGGCATTCCTGCAACGCGCCGTTGGGTTGGTTATGCTTCTCGTCGCCTGAACAGTGAGTGAGGGGGTTAGCCGAACAGTGCGTGGGGGTGGGGGTACGTGCTCTGTGCAGCGCTGGCGTTTATTGTGGGCTTCTACTGCTGCCCTTGGGTGGAAATTACTGCTGGGCTCCACGTGTTCAGTGCAGTGTGGGTGTTTGGTGTTGGTTTTCCATGGTTTTTACAGGTCGATGTCCGAGGGCAATGCCCGCCGTCCTCCGTGAGGACCCATTGCTTGGATTTACCTCAGAAATAGAGGGGAAAAAGAATAGTAATGAGTTCAGAGATTTAATCAGACCTAACAATGAGATTTACATAACGCACTGTCCCGTTTGACCTATTAGACAAGAAGGAAGGGACTATCTGAACGTATATTAATGAAATAACTGACTGGGGACCACTGCATGTTGGCTGCCATTGGTGTTGGAGGGATGCGGTTTCCAGAACCGCAACAGTATATATATATATATATATATATATATATATATATATATATATATATATATATATATATATATATATATACACACACACACACATAGCTAAATTGTATGGAGCGTGCCGAAGTACCCCCACCTGATCCCAAATGGACATGAGTCTTGTGCATGTGCTGACCAAAGCATTTCCTCCAACCCCGGAAGCTTCATCCTGGCCAATCATGTCAAAAGACAGACATTTAAGGTTATCATTGGTTAAACATCAAATGGAGCCACCTATTCGGATTTTGGGCTTATTTGCCTTCATTATGAAGGCGCCTTTTTATTTTTTTTAAAAAACATGTAAAAAAAAATCAAAACATTTAAACAGCTTGGGTCGTGCATCTTGACCCCATGACCAAAGCACACAGTCTAATAAGACTGTCCTGTTGACACACACATGCCCTTCATCCCGAAGGCTGAAGCACATAGTCAATCAAACACACACACACATCCTAACCCCAAAGGGCAGAATGCATGGTCATACAATTGGACCCCTCATCCATAGGAGTGAGTCCCCATGACTTCAATGGCGTGTCGTTCTGAATTCGGGATCATTTATCCTCGTCACTACAGCAAACCACATAAGTATCGAATCAATGATGACCACAGTCATCGTTTAAATGCTATTAACCCCCTCTGGCTGTAATGCTGAGCATCAGCCACATATTATGTCTCACATGTCTGCAAAGAATAAAAGCCTGTCTGCCACCCAGACGATTGTTCCCGCCATTGCAAACCAAAAAACCAAAAGGCAAGTGCCATCGGGTGGAAATATAGGTCAAAATGTATGGAGCATGATGAAGCACTCCCACCCGATCTCAAACAGACCTGAATCACGTGCAGACCAAAAAGACCCTGAAGACCCACAAGACCCCAAGGACCCAAAATACCCCTTAGACCTCAACACCATTTAGACCTCTTTCGCCCTTCAGGCCCCTTTTACATATTTATGTTACAAATAAATATATCACCAATATTACAAATGAATTTGTTCAAAATAATTCTTTGTATTATGATTGGCAGAAATCATAATATAATGGGCGTAAGCCTGGAACTTCTAACACACTTTTCTCCGAACATATTCTGTTCAAATTTCCGAAATCCTCACATTATTTCTTCTATGTATTTACGCAGATGATAGCAGATTCAAAAAATCGAATACAGATAGAATTTTCAAAGTGGGAATCGATGACGTCACAATCAGCAGCGTTTGGCGGCAAACCAACGAACAGGTCCCAGACGATGTGCTTTACTTCACTAAGTCCATGAGTTCAGGACATTTGTTCAACTCAGCATTTACAACTTTTATCCTGCCATGTTGTTAATCTGTTGATGAGGTAATATAGAAACGATGAATATGTCAAATCGTTTGTGTTACTCATCCGGCACGATGTGTGAAGGCCAACAATCTAAAGCGACCGGTCTCAAACGCTACCATGGGCACCCAGACACGCCACCAATATGAACTGAGCTGTTGAATGCGGCGCAAAACGCTCAAGGTCTGCCAACAACCCCCTTCTGGTAAAACTACCAAAATCATAAATCACTGCTCACCTTCACTCTTTCATTCCTCTTTTTCCCCACCTTTGGAATAAACTCCCTCACTCTATTCAATCCCATTCTTCCCTCCAGGCCTTCAAAACAGCTCTTCACCACCACCTCTTATCATCCCCCATCCAAATCCTTGATCTTTTCTACCCCCGTTATTCCACCCCAAGCCCACCTCCTTCAAATTCCCTGCTTTCCTTTCTGAAAGTCCCTGTAATGTCCATCTTGTATTCCCCGTCCCATCCCTCTCCCTTCCACAGATCTCCTAATGTCTCTGTTCCCCACTGTTTCGTCCTCCCCACTCCCGCCCCTCTTGTCTCATGCCCCCCTTGCTATGCATTGTGTGTTAGCTCTCATATGAGCCTCGACAAGGTATACAAAAAAAAACATCCAAACAAACTACCGTAACCGAGTATTGCAATCCGTCCTGTCCCCCATACCCGTCGTAGACGATAATGATCTGCTTGTCATGATAACACTACAAGTCTGTGATGTCATTCTGTGCAACGATGTGTGGGGAGGCGAGTGCAGCGAGCCAATCCACACTAGTAAACTAATAAATGTCAGTGTGTGTCTGTCTGTCAGTCTCCTCCATTACTCCAAAACCATGAAACCTATCAGCCCCAAACTTTGCATGCACACTAAGGGAACTCCAAGTTGGTTCATGAGTGAAAACAGGCTGTTTGGATTAGTTAAAACACCCCTTTTGAAGACAATTAGTGGCCTTATTTAATTATATCCTTTATCAAGGTGCATCCTCAGTCACCTCACTCTCCCTCGCCTGGGTCTTAAATCGCCCTTTTGTTCAGCCTGCTAAACAATGCCTTGATTTGGAACAGGCCACAATGGTTTATTAATGATAAAGCACTAAAAATGTTTTTTTTTCACTTTCCTCACTCCAGTTTGAAAAGGAGAAATATGAGTGAGCGTAAGCGAGCGAATATTGCGACTTTGAGAAATGGGACACATTACGGCATCAAACACTCCCTTTTCACACTAATGATGGGGTGGAAGAAAGAGAGGGATAGAGGTGGGACAGAGAGGGATTGGGGTGGGACAGAGAGGGATAGGGGTGGGACAGAGAGGGATAGGGGTGGGATAGAGAGGGATAGGGGTGGGACAGAGAGGGATAGGGGTGGGACAGAGAGGGATAGGGGGTGGGATAGGGGTGGGACAGAGAGGGATAGTGGTGGGACAGAGATGGGTGGGATCGGGGTGGGACAGAAAGGAATAGTGGTGGGACAGAGAGGGATAGTGGTGGGACAGAGAGGGGTGGGAGAGTGGTGAGAGAGGCAGAAAGGTGAGTGAGGGAGTGGGGAGTGAGGGAGTGGGGAGTGAGGGGAGGGAATGGGAAGACTGTGTGAGGGGAGGGCATGGGAGGAAGCATGAGAGGAGAGAATGGGAAGGAAGCATGAGAGGAGAAAATGGGAAGGAAGCATGAGGGAATGGCATGGGAATGCAGTTTGAGGGGAGGGAATTGGAAGGCAGTGTGAGGAGAAGGAATGGGAAGGCAGTGTGAGGAGAGGGAATGGGAAAGAAGCTTGAGGGGAGGGAATGAGAAGGAAACGTACCAGTGCATTACCGGGGCGATAAAATGTGCCCAAACAACAGTGTTATCTTCGATGCCGCAGCACATCCGCTCCCCATGAAGCTTCGGCACTGCAGAAGCACATGATTCATGAGACGGCGCATAAACCTCCTCCACAGTGGCACCCACCATGGACCTCAATTTGTGTTCAGATCGTGCGCCCGTGAAACCTGCACACCGCACACACATAACCAAGAACAGGCATGCACTCACCCCACAGAGCATCATTTGTTCCCATATCTACCACGTCCATGTGTGCTCTCTAAGTACCTCTTCACTTGCAGAAACTATTGGTATATTAATATTTTGTAATGAAAGCAAATCACCCAAAACCAAAACAGCAAACAGCATCTGCAATTTCCGAAAAAAAGGACCCCTGTGGACCGTGCCATCATGGGTTGCAAGAGGAAGTTATGAAGCACGGCATCTCACGCGAAGAAGTTACACTTTCTGCACATTCCACCATCTTTTCTTCACTCAGTATAATCGTCCGAACAGTATAAAAAGTTAAGTTTAATGCTTTGTTTCAATAAATACACTAAGTTATAAAAATCGCGAGTTTGTTAAAAAATAATTTCGGATTTCACTTCTGATTACGCCTAGTGTGGATGTAATGGCTGGAGTGGTGGGCTTGGGGTCCCAGGGTTCTGAGTTCAACCAAGTTCAACCAAGATCAAATTCAACCAAGAATCACCCTGACGATGACACGACGCTTTTAGGTCATAGGTTGTCGGCAGCAACTTCCCAGGGTGGTACTACCGTTCTGACTTCGGAGCGTTAAAGTGGTGCCCGGAACCATCTTACACTCTCCGTGTCAGGATTGCTGGTCTTACTTTCTGTCTCACTCAAACGACAACTACCAGGCTGGCTTTCACATCTCTTTCTTGCAAACAAACACCACACACTTTTCTTACTCATTTTCACTCCTCACTTTACATTCTCTTTTATATTTCTTTACTTAAGCCCTGGTCTCGATGAGGACTATTTAGTCCGTGACTGGAGCCTTCAATATAAATAAATAAATAAATAGATAAATTTAAAAAATCATGTTTCATACAGACAGCTACAACCGAGTGCAGTTCCAGTTCCCTGGTTTTATTATCCAGCCGCTCCCAGGTGAGTGCCCAATGGTATTGCCCCTTTATTTATTTAAAATTTCAAAAATCAACCTATAAAGTTGTATTTTTACCCAAATCTTGAAGCTTAGGGAAGACCTAAACAACCTTACAATAGGTTGTCCACTGGGTTCAGAGGGGGGGGGGTCAAATGAACATGAAACAGATGGACTTGTATGATTTACAAGGGTTGAACTTGGTATAACCAAATACATTTGTCCTATTAGTTAAACAAGCTAAAGGAGCAGCATCACCTTATTAATTCCACACTTCTTCAAATTTCTTCCCACGATGTTTGCCAAATTTATCCTCCCATATTGCAGCATTCTTTTCTCATTTCCAGAAATCCCAATACCAAGAATATTAAATCTCTCTGAAAACCAACCGCATTTTGTTCTCTTCTTTTCTTTTCTTTTCTTTTCCTCTGCACTTTACATTAGAAAACGATCAATGTGGTTAGCATTGTGATTAGCAGATGATTGTTTGCATATTGCTGCACTTCGCCTGTGACATTGCTGCACTTCAGAAGTGGCGTTAGTGCTGCTTCTAATCAGAATTTCATGGAAGAGGTGAATGACACAAAGGGCTGAGGAGCATACATACTGACAGTGGGAAGCAAAGGGTAAGGTGAGGGACTGAAAAACAAACAGAGACAGGAAAAATAGAAAATCTCAGAAGTTGACATAGAATTTGATATAAGGTGATGGTAAGTTGACATCTTAAGTGAGTGTATGGAGGAGTGGGTTTTGAGAGAAGCTGCACGACTGTTCCACAGACAGGAATAAAAGGCGGTTGAAGGATTAGAAGTGAGCTGTCATACTGGATTTGGGTAAGCAAACAAGGAGTGGGTTGGTCTTTGAGCATGTTTGAATAAACTGCTCTGAAGAGGGGCAGATGATAAAGAGAGTTGGTGATTGTAGGACCAGAATAGAATGGAGACCCATAACCTGCTGGAAGAGAGAGACAGACAGACAGACAGACAGACAGACAGACAGACAGACAGACAGAAACAAACCATGCACTAATTTCATTTTTGGACATGCAAACAATACTTATTGTTTGCATGTCCAAAAATAAAATAATGTAACAGGTCATTGACCAAGCTTTGATCTTCTGCATGTCAGCAAACAGATAGATTCAGCTGCAGCCTTCTGTTTTGAGAATGATAAATTGGGTGGTGCAACATGTAGTCATCAGCAAAGTGGTATGGGGGTTGGATCGTCCAAGAAACGGAAAGGTTTTCAATGTGAATTTGAAAAAGATTGGGCCTGGAGCACTCACTCCTTGTGTGCGATTCCAGCCGCTTAGGGAAAAATGGAAGAGAAGATGCTATGGAGAGCAATGCGCAGCTGTTCACACACGTCAAGGACATATTTGTCAACCAAGTAAGAAGTCAACCCTGGTTGCCAAAGGCTGAGAGCTTGGATAAAAAAGGATGCCAGAATGTCAAACATGCTAGATATATGTCTCGAGAGACTGTTTTGACCTCCAATTTAAGGTTCAGAGCCTCCATCCACTGCTAGGTTAGGAAAAGCAACATGTCTAACATGTCTAGCATTGAGTAACTGAGTCAGAATCCAATTTTTCGATTTGTGATAAGCAAATTGGAAAAGATAAATAACTTTGTCTACTGCAATAATTGATTCAATTGTTTTGCTTGCAATGGGAAGGGGGGGGAGCGGTGGGAAGGCTGATCAATATGTAGTTGAGAGCGAGTCCGGCTTGTTTTTCATCCAGCTCAGTATGCTGCAAATGCATTTGTACCTCGTACATATACCCTGCATGGTTCATGATCTGCAGCAAGAGAAAGGCTTTTCCTACAGCTGTGCCTGCAAGCTTGAGTGCCTTGTGCAGGCTGTCTGCGAGCTCTCCATTGGCTATCTGGGATGGAAACAAATTGGCCTACTTCCAAGAAAATGTCACTGTCATTTCGGTTATAGCAGCTGTTCAACATGTAAAGACTTTGTTACCCAGAGCATATTGAGAATGCAAAGTCGGGGAAGGGATGTAAATGAAAAATAAATTAAATTGGAAAAAGGAAGTAAGGCGAAGGGGATAAGAAAGAGAAACAAAAATAGAGAAGTTGGAAAGGATGGGAAATTTAAGGGAAATTGAGTTGAAAGGAAATAGGAGTAAGGGAGGGAGCTGAAGTGTGGAAGTTTGTGTGTGGGAGGGAGGAGAAGGATGGAAAAAAAACCTCAACACTTTAATTGCATTCCCATTATATAGATACACCCTTTCCTCAGATCTCCTGTGGCTAAATTGCAGCTCAGCTTTTCCAGTCAAACTCAGCTGGACCTTGAGCTGCTCATGTTCATCGACATATACATCCTTGAGTTATGGAGTACTCATGATAGTATGTCAGGTGGGATTACCTCTGCCACTGAAGGTAGACAGAGGTTATATATTCAGCCCTGTTTGTTTGGTTTTTTGTGAGCAGTGTATCTCAAAAAGTTATGTTTGGTTTCGGCCGAAACTTGGTGTCCGACAGGTTGGATGTGTGACTCTGACAAATTGACTAGATTTTTGGTGAAAATCCAGATCCACATATTATAAATACCTCCGCAACTGAAGGTGGGGAGAGGTTATGTTTCCACCCCTGTCTGTCTGATTATCTGTCTGTCTGTGAACAGGATATTTCAAAAACTTGTGTATGAATTTGGAAAAAAAAATTGGTGGGCAGGTTGGATGTGTGACTAGGACAAATTGATTAGATTTTGGTGAAGATCTGAATACTAGAATTTTAAAAAAGAGATTCTTCACCAGTGAGAGATTGAGCCAAAAACGATTTATAGCACGATATCTCAAAATGTTGTGGACGGATTCGGCCGACACTTGGTGGATGAGTTGGGAAGGTGACAAGAACAAGCTGATTAGATTTTGGTTCAGGTCTGGATGCAGATCTGATGTATCAGGTCAGGTCAGGTGTGGGAGCATGTGCCAGAGTGGCACGTCACTGCATAATGTGAGATGTATCAGTGAGATACTAAACATAAACTGTTCAGGCTGGTGGAGGTATGCTCTCCACTGAGTGTCATTCTCATTACCCTAGCCAGACAACAGGGTATTGCACTTGGGCCCATTTGTCTGTTTGTCTACACACAATGTGTTAATGTAGTCCACAATTTTTACACATTATCTTTTTCAACCGAGTATCTCGATAAAGTCTGTAAAATTAGAATGTGAGTATGTCTATAAAATACAGTGTCCTGAAAAAGTATTCACCCCCTCAAAAGTTTTCACATTTTGATGCCACTTGAGCTTATTTCATGATGCTTTGAAATCAAACTTAATATAACGAGACTTCACAAACCACTCCAAAATGATAAAGATTTTTAAAATGCAGATAATATGTGAATAAGTTAGATTAACAGAGAAAAATCAGATGATTCTCACTTACATAAGTATTCAAACCCTTCACCCAATGAACAATATATCACTCCAGGAACAAATTATTTGTTTGAAAAATTACAAAATAAGTGTAATAGGTTTCACCTGTATGTTAGCAGTGATTTATCTTAAAAATTAAGCTTCCCTACTTATCTAAGCAGTTTTAAGGTGCAACTCACTTGGTCAACTAACAAGCAAACATGAAGACCAAGGACCTTTCCAAAGAAGTCAGAAATGAAGTGGTGGAGAAACATCATTCAGGAGAGGGTTACAAGAAGATTTCAACATCACTCATTATTCCTTTGAGTGCAGTGAAATCCATCATTAAGATTTGTAAGACGTATCATACCATGCACACTCTACCCAGATCAGGTCACCCATCTAAACTCAGCAGCTGGGCAAGCAGGAAACTGGTTCAGGATGTCACTGCAAATTCAACAATGACTGAAAGATACGCAAGGCTCGAAGTCCAAGATGGGGTTGAGTGTTCATCAATCAACAATATCCCGTTCCCTTCACAAAGCTAGCCTCCATGAACAGGTGGTAAGAAAGAAGTCATTACTGAAAAAGACGCATCTAAAAGCTCGTATGGAGTTTGTGAAAAAGCATCTTAATGATGCTGCAGGAATGTGGAGAAACATTTTGTGGTCAAGCGAGACAAAATTCAACTTTTTAGTCAAAATTCAAAGCGTTTCGTCCCAAGCAAACCTTACACTGCACATCACCCAGTCAACACCATCCCGACTATCAAGCATGGTGATGGTGGTGTTATGTTATGTTATGTTATGTGGCTGCTTTTCATCAGCAGGGACTGGCAAGCTTGTCAGGATAGAAGGGACAATGGACGGTGCAAAGTACAGGAGAATCCTTGATGAAAACCTGCTTAAGTTAGCCATGAATCTAAAACTGAGTAGGGGATTCACATTTCATCAGGACAATGATCTGAAGCACAAATACAAAGCCACACTAGAGTGGTTGAATAAGAAGAAAATGAATGTTCTTCAGTGGTCCAGTCAAAGTCCTGATTGGAACCCAATTAAGCATTGCTAGTAAGTCTTGAAGATTGCAGTCAATCGATGATCCCCATCAAAGTTGGCAGAACTAGAGAAGTTTTCACGTGAAGAATGGGCAAATATTTCACCATCTCACTGTGCGAAACTGATAGAGACATACCCACAAAGACTCATAGCAGTCATTGTTGCAAAAGTTGCTTCCACCAAGAACTGACCTAACGAAAATACTTTTACAACTGGTGAATTTTGATTTGTACATGTTTTTTTTTACAGATATTCCTGAAATGTAACCTCCTTAAACTATAACAGTGTTTAGTGTGATCTCTCCAGTTATAAATAAAAAAGTTCATTTGGAAAAATTGTTTCTATATCATTCATAATTCATCTAAATGTGGCATTATTGGTAGGGGGTAAATACTTTTGCAGGCCACTACATTTTATAAAACACAACACAAGACAAGTTCTGGTGAGGGTCTACTATCTTTGATTGCTCTTTCTAGTGTATTCTGTTTTTCATTGTTAGCACGTCATTCGGCTGACAAGATAGTTCAAAGGCAGTGAGTACACTCACTCACCTTTGAGTTGTCTTCTCAGGGTTTGATTCCTGACCCGATGATAAACTGCCACTCTGGTGCTTTCTAGTGGGGTGTTGCATCAATGAGAGTGCCGTCCTTTTGAAGTACTTTAAGCTGGGTCGCTTATCTGCTGGCATTTAGTGGTGGATTGCATAAAGGATACAACCATACTTTTCAAAAAGAGTCCGCCGTTGTGTCGGCATCTTGTCCAAATACCAAATTGTTACTCTGAATACCTCTTGGAGTAGCAATGAGCATGGACCACGAAAAAAACGTCATCTACAAAACTTCATGATACATGAATGATGTTGCTATAAAAGTGCATAAAATAACAAACTCTGAAGTGCAGCTATAAGTTTCGTTTTCAATGTACGTATCGTGTGTATGTTTTATGATCTTGCCATCCTATGTATGTGCTTTCCTGTTTCTGTTCTTTGTCATTCTTCGTGAAGGTTTTGATTTTCGTAGCCAATCTATACATTTTCGTACTTTTCACTTTTTGAGAAATTTCACGGGAGTCCTGATACACTTCTCCATCAATATGGATGTCGTGCGTGTATTTTCCATTGTCCAAAGCAATGACATGCTGTATTTTCCTTCCTTCTCTATGGTGTGGAAATATGTATAACAAATCACCCGGTCACCAGACACTTGATTTTGTATGAAAATTATCTTTGACCTCGGGAATGAGAATGGAGGTGGGATGGGGAACAAAGCAAGACTATTGGATAACAATGATTGTGCGTTTTCCATGCCAGAGAGTTTTGAAAGCTTCCATGATCCAATACTTTTTTGATGATCATACAATAGTAGTGTTCATGAAAGTTGCACTTTTGCATGCTTTAGACAAAGCCAGAGGTTGGGGCAGTTTTGTTTTATTACTCTCAAAGCTGGTGAACAGTTCTTCAGTAAGGTCTCTCCCTCATCTGTTAAAGTCTGTCATAACATGGGCGTTCACTCCATCGATGATTGTGGATGTGACCTCTGGATGGCCCGACATCAGGATGTTCATTAGTGTCCGCAACATCACGACCCGATAGAAATCGTTCACTGGGCTTGCAGTTATGATCAGGCGTCGCAACAAAATGTGCAGCAGGTCCAAGATGAGTTTCGGGAAATTGAACCTTGTCATTAATCAAAAACTCAGGACATTTTTTTTTGTTATCCTCCCATTCCTCCCTCCACCCTCCCTTCCCTTTCCCCAAGGGCACTTACACCATTGGCTGCTATCTTAGTTCTCATCGACATCAATGCAACTTGAGGCATTACTACCCGTCACTCATCCAGCAGACATGTGGTGTAATTAATGTGCCAAACTGCATGGGAGACTATTTACTGCACACACCCATGGCTATTAACGGAAGTGTAACTTTCACTATGACCATGTCTTTTTACTATGCCAACACCCATGCACTCTCGATGAGTGAGCATCCAGAGCCATACATACCCGGGGAAGTTGGATTTACGGAGTCACCCACTAAAGTTCCTGCTGGTCTAAAACCTTCATAAAGCCAGAGCTTATTGGCATTGTAAAAGCTCACCTCCCACTCCTCTTCCCAAGGTCTCAATCCCTCCCTTCATGAACCTCCATAAGATAATATATTCTCATAATATTCCTTGTTGGCCTTGTTTCTCCAAAAATGCCAGGAAGCTTTCCCTCAAAAATGTTTTGCTTTGTTATTTTTTAATGCTACCCCATTTGAGCTTTTCCACACAATTCACATTATCGCTTTTGAAAGCCAGCAAGGCCTACAAAGCAATTATGGCCTGTAATTGTCTATATCTGTGGAAAAACAGTCAATTTCATGTTCGCTTAGAACGGTTTTTAACTTTCATTTCTTATCCTGTACATTTTATGAATGTCTTGTTGTTTTTGAAGCATACCATCAATTTTTAAACAACAAAGGTATTGGCAATTATTGTTTTTTCATGAGCACATGAATTTAAATTAACGTGTGTGTGTGTGTGTGTGTGTGTGTGTGTGTGTGTGTGTGTGTGTGTGTGTGTGTGTGTGTGTGTGTGTGTGTACGCAGGAATGCGCAAACACCTAAATATACAATATTGCCAATAATTAATCTGCTATCTTTGCTCAATTTTCCTTTTCAAAAACTTCTTATGAAAATTATTGCTTGAGTGCACAAAGAAAACACATTCATAGGAGAAGCTTTGAAAACTAAAATGGCTGAAGTTTAAATCCGAAAATAGCCCTTACTTTCCGTCCACTTTTCACAAACAGAGGAAAAACAACCATCCAGGCAGTTACCCAGTTTGTTCGCACAACTGCAGAGCAGCAACGCTCTAGGAATATAACCATTGCATACCAGCCAGACAGGCATTTTCATGCTTAAATTAAACCAGACATTATTCAGAGCTACTGACATCATTAAGACAACGCCCTTTGTGTGTCTCACCATGGCCTAAGTCACTCTGAGACCCGCTGACAGAACGACTGTTCAAACGCGACGGTGACGCGCGGAAAGCTGGGAAATGTTGGAGTAATTAATTTGTTCCAAAAGGTTTTTGAAGCACGACTACATTTATTGTGATCATAACTATAACCCGAAATGCAGCCTTAACTCCAGCCTCCCGCCATCATAAAACAAAGGTAACCTTCAAATGAACTCATTGGTAGCTTCAGCTATGCAGTGCAAGTTGTTCACTGTGATTTTAACCACTTTCTGTAATAAAAAAAAATGTTCCTCCTATAATCAGTGGTAGTGAAAGTTAATTTTGAGGTTGCGACTAAACAACTGAACATTCACTTGTCGGCTCAAAACAACTTAAATTGCATCAATATTAACACATTTACCGATTAATTGCACAAATTGTTTTTATTCAACAATGATACGTTTTGTTTTCAAATATAAAGCAAACAAAAAATAGACATTTGGAACATTTGAAACTTTTTTCCTCATTACCTGATATATTTTTTTTCCTTTATATTCCTTTTCCTTCCCCTCTTTCTATTACACCCAACATGTATAATTAAGATATTATCATTAAGGTGTTGCCAGCATTGTGCATCAAGTTAAAACATGTGACATCATGCCACCAGGCCTTTGACGCATACTTTTTAACCAAAGCCCTAAAGCTCCACAAATTAACCTCCCATTTGGTTACCCAAAAATCTTCGGTGAATCATTTGAACGAGCATTGCAATTTATTTCTCATTGCATGGTTGCTAATTCAACTTTTGTTTTTCTACCCAGGTTAGAGCTTCAAAGCCAATTAGCTGGAACGTACTGTGTTTCTTTGCAAATGTCATCATAGACAGCCAAACAAAATCTGAGCATTTTAATTGAAGACAGCCCGTAATAGCTGAGCTAAGTTCCCAAGAGAATATTTCATTCGGTGTGTGTGTGTGTGTGTGTGTGTGTGTGTGTGTGTGTGTGTGTGTGTGTGTGTGTGTGTGTGTGTGTGTGTGTATTTTTTTCCAGAGAATTGGAGCCAAGCTGACATGTGTGTCAAATTGAACCACCAGCCATTAAATGAGGCAGAAAGTCAAGGCTGCCACTGTGCAATGCTTTCTCCACAGCGGGTGTGGGAACAAGGGGGTGGGTTTTGATCTGATCCATATTTCCATTATCAACAAGTCAAGAAACATTTCAACAGCATGGGTGAGTGTAATCTAAGGTACAGTTCGATTATTTAGTTGCTTCGAGAAGGGAACTGAAAAGAAAGTCATCAGCTTTTGATGCAAGATATACAGAGGCAAGGTAAATAATTTAGAATTGAAGCAATTAGCACTCTTCTGATGGAAACGCTCGAAAATGACAGCTGGTTACTGAGTGGAGATTATTTTTTCATATTTCAAAATTCTTGCTCTGTGAACAAATATGATAGTCATAAAGGACAACGTTGATTTTCTAATGTACTTTCAAAGCAAAAAATATAATGGTAATATATAACTATATATAAAATAATATATATAAAATAAGAAATTAAAATATAATAATAAAACAAAACTTTTCATTAAGAATATTGAGGCTCATAGAAGAGAGAGATGACAGGGATAAAAAAAGAAGCAACAAATCGACAGTGGGACAGTGGGGCCACAGTTGGATACAACAAGGTCATGATCTTTTCAACACCCATTAACCCTCCCCAAACCCACCTCTTTCCAAGTTTCCAGTCTTTCCTTTTGCTCTTGTCTTGCTCTTGAGCAAGAGTTTGCTCTTGCATGCACCTTGTCCACCCCATTCATCCTCCCTTACCCCTCATCCTTTCCCACATCCATTTTTTTGTCCAAGTCTCCTTCTATTTTGTCCTTCAACCTTGCTGTTGGTGTGTTTCCCCCTCTCGTTCTAATGTTCCTTTTTTTCTGTTATGTCCTGATCCGTTCCATGTTCGAGCTCCTCCACAGGCCCAGACTTTTATACAACAAAGAAGTAAGGGAGGATGGAGATTAGAAGGGAGGAAACCTGCAAGAAAGAGGGTTTGGCTAATTGGCTTAAGGGGAAGAGAAAACTTTGCATGGAAAGATAGGGGGTGACTTGAGATGGTAGTGCATCTCAAACTTGAAGCCCTGGAGGGAAAAGTGATATTGAGCAGCCTCAGGAAGGAAGTTCCATAAACACAAGGAAAGAGGAACAAAAGTGTTGAGGTGTGCAGTAAGCCTGGATTTAGGAAGTTTAATTAGGAGGGGTTTATTGGAAGAGTACGTGCATCCTCGAGAAGCTGGCAAGGGTCTGAAGGCCAACATAGCAGAGTGAGTAGACAGGAGAAGTGGTTAAAAAACACAAAGCAGAGGCCACCGTCCTATTTATTTATTTATTTATTCATATGCAGCTTTTGGATGCTTGGCTGCATCATTGTCTGGGTGTGCAGCTGTGCTGCTGATGCAGTGTGCCCCTGTTACTCATCCTGTTACCCCATGCTGGGACTCATTTTGCCAGTCTTGGAAGGATGACAGGCAGTGGCTTCTGTGTTTTTGTACAACCACCTATGAAAATATTTTCCATTGGTTGTAAATGAAAAAACTCACCCAGCCTACAAGGCTTTGTCTATGGCTCAATGGAGTACCACTCTCCCTCTGGGTTGGCACCCCAGGAATCCAAGATAAATTTGACTCCTTGTCGACAAGGAAAACATTTTAAAATTGAGTTCGTGAGAAATGATGTTATTCATATCATAAACCAACTGGAATGGCACTCGGTAGAGGCATAGAGCGCATCCCTCCGCTAGGCTCAACAGTTTAGGTTTTGTATCCCACTGATAGGCCGGATCTCAATCTGGATATGAACCAAAATCTAATCGTCTTGTTCCCATCACATAACAAACTCGTCCACATAGTTTTGTCATAACTCATCCATAATTTTCGAGATATCGTGCTATATATCGTTTTCCGTCCTCTCTATCAATGGTGAAGAATCACTGAAAAATTATCGGATCTGGATCTTCACCAAAATCTAATCAGTTCATCCACTCCACAAATCCAAACCATACACCACGTTTCATCCAAATCCGTTGCCAACTTTTTGAGATATCCTGATCACAGACAAATAGACAGACAAACATACAGGGGTGAAAACATAACCTCCATCCATTTTTTGGTGGCGGAGGTAAAAAAATAGAGGTAAATAGAAAGTCTCATATCGTGATGTCTGTCTTTCGTGTATAAAAGTGACTGCATAAGCCTCTGATATCAAGCGCTGTAAGTTTGCAGGTTGAACTACAGTTTTGGTTCTGCTTTTTTATTTTATTTGGTGATGAGGGGACTACTACTACTACTATTAATACTAGTCCACAGCCCAGCGAAGGGGCGTAGCGACCAACTTGATGGAATGACCCTTTTGCACTTTGTTGCCTTGGGAATGAGGATACCATCAATGTCAGTTATTGCTGTATATGGCTCAATGTAAATGAATTGCCGTTTCATTCGGTGTGAGCACAAAAGATTCACCAAAATCGAATCAATTCATCCTTGTCACACCCACCCAACCTGTCCACCAAACACAAATGATTGACATGAAATTATGTTTGATTCAGAAATGTTAAAACTCATCATTAGAAACAATTGCTTGGCAGAGTCTGATGTAGCTGCTGTTAAAGCTGAATTACACGATCCACCATGTTGTTTGCAGCATTCCTCTGGAATTGTGTCCAACTTTTGTTGAATACAAGAACAGGAAGAACTTATGATACTCTGTTCCCTGATTAAGGTAAGCTTCACCCTCCTTATCTGAACCCATCAGCTATTGCATTTTATGGTGTTTACCCATTTGCCTGAGGTAGAACCATGTCCGTACATCCATCCGTTGGAACCATTCCGTGTGCAGAGCGTTGGTGCTGCCAAAACAGTCTCCTGTGCTATTGGGCACAATCCTGGACTGGTCACCGCTCTGACGCAGGATACCAGAGAGCTGGTACTCATTTTGCCGACCTCAGAAGGATGACAGGCTGAGTCAACCCCACCTGGTAATCATTCAATGGCCGAGCGAGATTTGAACTCAGGACCCTAAGATCCCAGGCCCACCACCCCAACCAGTAAGCCAACACCAGGCATATACAATCAAAATAAAGACCAATTACTGCACCGTAATCCCAAGAAGAAAGCCAGCCATAACAAGACACAGACACACATACATACATATACATACAAATACCACACACACACACACACACACACACACACACACACACACACACACACACACACACACACACACACACACACACACACGACAGAAGTAAATAGACACCTTAAATTTATTCATTTCATCTGTATAAAGCAAGTTTTACTCGGTGATTTGTACTAATATTCAATTATATATTTGCAGAAACGAGTTCCTGGGTCATGTGTGACAATTGACTCCGCTTTAAACCCAGGGAGCTCACGACCTTTGTGATTTTCAAAGAGGACGAATTGTTGACCAATCGGAAGGTGGGGTCAGCCAGCGTCAGATAGCTCAGAACCTTGGCATTCTGCTTTGTACGTTCAATCGGGTGATTGTGCAATTCACCAGCAAAAGCAAGGAATCCACGGATTCCCATTCTGGTCAACGTGGGCCCTCAGAAAGATGTCTTCAACCTGTTAGGCGGTCCATTGAGAAACTCCCCATTGCAAGGCAGCAGATGTTGCAGAGGAGATCCAAGTTAGCTCAAGAACTGCCGTGCGGCACCTTCATCAACTGGGCTACTATGGGAGAGCAGCTCGGAGAAAACCTCTTCTTATACCAGTCAACATTCAAGGGAGAAAGAAGTGGGCTGATGAGATGGCCTACAGACCCTTGGAGTTTTTACAAACTGTCATTTTTTTCAGATAGGTCCCAATTTGCTCAATTTTCTGAAAGTGGACGTGAATGGGTCTGGACACTTCCCAGTCAAGAGTTCTCTTTGAACCGATTGCAGCCAACTGTCAAACACGGTGGTTTTTCAGTGATGGTGTGGGGAGCAATCTGGAGCACTGGTCCATCAGAGCTTGCGGAGTGTGTTGGCAACATCAACTCTACGATACACATTTCTATCCTTGAGGAAGGACATCTCCCCGTCTTCTCCACTGGTCAGATGATCAAAAACAACACTGTTCATGGAAGATGGAGCTCTATGCCACATTGCAAAAAAGACTAAAGAATGGCAGGACAGAAATGGTTTTTCAGCAAAATCCATGGCCAAGTCAGTCTCCTGACACGAATCCCATTGAACACCACTGGGCCGTATTGGATCGAGCTGTGCAGAAAAAGTCCAGGAAACCAACACCATGGGCAGAATTGCTAAGCCGTTTGCGTGAAGCCTGGACAGAAATCCCACAAGAGAAAATTTCAGAACTCAGTTCTACGTCTGAAAGAGTAAAAGTGATGAAATCTGTAAATGGCAAGTCTACCAAATACTAATGTCTGTATTAAAATGGATCAAATGTTCTTCAAATGTTCAATAAATAAATTCTATGAAAAATTATGATGTCTATTTACTTCTGTCATGGCTCTGTACATATACGAGCAACACACACACACACACACACACACACACACACACACACACACACACACACACACACACACACACACACACACACACACACCGATATATTATGTGCTGAAAGGTACTTAACAAAAGTTATTTTAATTGAAGTTATAACCTTAACTTATAAATAATCAACTGATTTTCCCACTGCCCGGATCATCAGCTGGACGGGTTAACCATGTCAAGGTGGAAAAATGCCACATTTCTCCATGATGTACAATATTATAATGGAATATGACAATTTGTGGGATAGCAGATGCTTCCTTTGTCCTACAAGACACAAAAATGTTTCATCCAGAAAATTGAATCAAACCTGGATAGTGTATTTGAGCCTTCATGTTGCCAGGAAGACAGTTGACAGCTGACTTGAAAGTGCTACATACAGCACCAACTTCAGAAGATGAATTATTGATTCATATTATCTATGAATATTGTTCTTGAAACCATCTTCAGAAGATGGTTTCAGAGATACAGATGTCCAACATTTCTCATTTTTTCCAACATGGCTGCCAGACCACGTGGCCTATGATGTCAAAATCATTATTAAAACATTCTACATGAGTAGTTGCACCTATGGTGAAAATATCGTCTTAATCCGACAAGTGGTTCTAGAGAAAAGGGAATAACAAAATGCAGCTACACACGGATGAATCACTTGCCCCGCTTTTCGCTTCGCCAGCATGGACCAAAAACAGATATATTGTGGAATGGAGGAGAGCAAGACAACAAAATATAAACTCATGAGTGCTACATTCGAAAGAGTTTTCACAAGCTTCAGGCAGAGTACTTGAGATATATATATATATATATATATATATATATATATATATATATATATATATATATATATATATATATATATGTACCAAGACCATGAGATGGAGGATGATGAAGTCGATAAAAGATGTAACCAGGTTTTACAAAAGAGTCGGAAGAGATGTCATTATCCAATCTACTCTGACAAAGCCAGCAGACCAGGAATTTTGATCATGAATACAGGGTGTTTCAAAAAAGTGGACTGTTGGAGCAGCCTGATATTCTGTCGTTTCCAATGCTATACCATTCTCTCTTGCAGGTTATGGTGGTGGTGGTGGTGGTATGTCATTTCTAAGAGGTAGGCAATAGGACCCAACATCAACTATGGTGTTCACAGTGGAACAAAAAAGTGAGAATTTTGACCTTGTAATTTGAGACAAAATCCGACGTTCAGGTGCACCGATGATACTGTCAGTATTACAATGTTCATACCAGTAATGGACCTTCCAGTGGTAGTATTCAGCGGTTTGTGGAGCATGTCCAATCACAGGGAAGCAGAAAAAATATCAAAATAAAGGCACCAGTGGCTACCCACCAAGTGTTACCAAGGACCAAGGGAACATTGATCTTGTGAGATATTCTGCTCTTGAAAGTCCTAAGAAATCCCACTGTCAGTGTTCCCAAGAACTGGCGATCTCAGCCTCATCTGTGCGGCACATTCTCACTTCTGAAATCAAGCTCTACCCCTACATCATACCTGTAAGGCATAAACTAACTCTGAATGACAATGGCAAGCTGAGTAACAAAGTAACAATGGAAAGGCACCAAAATTGAATGAACTCCCCGTGGTTCAGTGATGAAGCACACTTTCATTTGAATGGGGCTATAGACATTCACAACACTATCTTCTGGGATGCTGAGCCTCTTGAGGAGGTTGACGACATGTCTCTCAAGGACCCCAACTCCACTTGCTTCTGCGCAGTGAATGCCTCTACTCCCCACCCCTTCCTTCTTCATGTGTGATTGTTTTCTTGTCCAAGGCAATTCTTACGTTGATTCCTCATCCCCACCTTCACCCCTGTCCCTCTAAACAAGCAAACGATTTGGTGAAATTTCAAGTGCCTATTGAGGCTTTCGTTAGCTCAGCTTATCCGAAGACAGCAACTCATTTTGTCACCATTTTATTTTTGCTTTGCTGATATCCCATTGGAGATTTTAAGATCAGCCTTCCAAAAGTGGAATGTATGCCATGTGCGTGCACCACTTACCTTTCCCTTCAAGTCAGAATGTTTGGTCATGTTAACAGCAAGATTGAACCCAATTTACAGCAAAATTAATGCAGAATCCTCATTTTTTTGGGTCTTTTAAAATAGCCGATGAATGGCGGAAGTGGTGTAATTAAGATAATTTGCATTTGATTCACCAGGGCTCTGCCTAAGGATTTGACAAAGCCCTTGTTCAACTTTAAAGCGTGGGTGGTTCTGATCTTTGTGATTCGTTGTGTCCTTTTGAAGTGACAACTAGAAAGATGTCACATTACCAGTCCTGCAGTCTATCTTTAATGGCATCTCCTACACCGATATAGGATAAAAATAGTCAAGCTCTATTTGTAGCCTTGCCAAGCAAAAGCCCCACAATAAACTGTGCTTCACTCCTCAAAATGGCCCACACAATCTCCACGCCAATATCCGCAATATTTCAAATGGGAGTGAATTTGAAATTGTGTTTCCATGGAATGCCGATGGAACCCAATACATTTACAATAGGAAATTCATGGAACGTTTTTGTAAAGGTAATTCTGTAGCTAATCGATCATCCTTGTCCAGAGTTGGTCGGAAATCCAGGGGAATCGATTAGACAGCCAGGAAAATCGTTCACTTGCATTTGATCACGTTGGAAATATTGCCACTTTTGCATTCGGTAGAAGTCGGGACATTTGGAGGAGGCAGGGAAACAGAATTGCACAGAGACTATGCAGTTAAATCTGAAAGATGGTGTTTCATACGGAGCACTATCAAACGAACCAACTCGCAGGGGCAAATGCTGCATTTGCTCAAACAGAAATTTACAGGACAAACAGACACTTAACTTGAAGAGTTTAAGTGAAAGAAGATTATAGAAGGGTAAGAGATTGCAATGGGAAATGGAGTTCCATGACTCGATGGCAGAAAACTTCAACTTGAGATGCAGCATTAATAAGAGACTCAAGTTCAGCTTCAGTGGGTGATTTTTCTTTCTTCCTCCAAATTACAGTAACCCCATAATTCAACCTTTCCACAGCAAACAATAAGTCGTGAGTATCGAGCTCCCCTGGCCTTGCGATGCTCATATTCCTTTCCCATCTGTTCCCTCTGCTGTCCAACTGAAACTGCACGGAAGGAATTCTGCCAAGTCTGTGGATTTGTCCTCCTATCGTTTCAATCTCACCGCCCAGTCTTGGCGTGACATTGGGCGATTGGCTGAGCGATTGGGAGAAATTTCTTCCGCAAGATATGGTTTTCAATGCGACCAAAATTACACCGTTTTACTTGTGTTAAAAAATGTCCAGAAGAATTATAGATCTATCGTCTCGAAAAAAAAAAAATTTTGGCAACACAACTACATTCTTCATATCTCAGAATGAAATGCTCAAAGGAAATCTGTGATGTGATTGTGCTCAATCCTATTTAATCTCATGGAACACATGCATAGAAATCCTATTGCGTGAGAGCTGGAGAGAAAATTCACTTTTGGTGCCAGTATCCAAGGCAAGTGTTGAAGCATGAGCCATAAACATAGGCATAATGTGTACAGTACAGTACACAACAAAAAACACCATTGCATCCTGAACGACGCGCACGTCAATTATAATCTTTTGGTATCTTGACTTTCTGTATCACCAGAAAAATAACCATCTGTTGTTTTGGTGAAATACGTGAGGCTTTATGCATTCACTTATTACATACACAGAAAGAGTTAGGTGTGGGGGTTGGATTGGTGTGAGCATGGGCTTCTGGAGGAGGCTGGGTGGAGGGAGTGTGGTGATCCGAATTTCTAGCTGATGTGTGTACAGGATAAATCTCTGGTCCCTTATTATATTTTACATTTCACGTTTTAATTGAAACAAAAACTCTCTAAAATCTCAAATAAATGCTAAGACCTTTGCCCAATGCACTCAAAACATTTCACAATGCACTTGACAATGCTGATACAGTAAATTTTCAGATACAAAGCTATAGTAAAAACCTGAGAAAAATAGTTTGCAAATATATCATGGACATATTCTACATGCCAAAATGTCAGGAAATGAAGCATGTTGGCCCCCAAGGCCACTCATACCACTGGCTGCTATTTTGATTCTTGTATGCATCTGCACAACTAGCGGCCTTTCTGCATAACATTTGCCAAATGGAAAGTGACGTCATCTATATGGAAAATTGAAATAAGATGTATTGCAAACACCCAGAGCTATTAACTATTCTAACTTTCAATAGATTGAGCTTTACATATTGCTTTGCTGCTGGCCCAAAGGCCTACTGTTACGATGAGAAATTTAACGTCCATATTGCTCAGAGAATAGTTGGCCTAACGTTCCTTCAATATGAAGCTGAGCTGCAAGATACAACGCTTGCTGCTGGCGCTGCATTGCCTTTCATTTTATTCTGACTTGTCGAACAAATGACTCCGAATGAGACAGCTCAATGGTGAGAAAGCCAATACCGAGTTATCCGGCTTCCCATTTTGCAATATCTCAGGGGGTCATTGCTGCATCCATTACTTTGTGTAATTTACATACATGTAAAGCTACTCCATCAGCTGAAGATGCTGCAGAAAAAACACAACTGATTTTTAAGCAGGTGTAGAATGGGATTACTAAATTTGGAGATGATTCAAAGTGGGTGGTAAGAAAAATATTGCTTGGAAAAAAGAGGGACCAAATGCAGTCGAGCACAAAGGTCGAAGGCCTTAGGGAAATGATCCAAGAAATGGCAAATTCTATTCAATGTTGAGAACTGTGACGTTTTGGGTGTTAAGAAAATGGCCTGCAACAGGGAAGCCTTTTTAAATTGGGAAGGATGAGCAAATAATAATTGTGGACAAGACACTAAAGCAATCAGCACATTGTCAGGCAGTAATAGTGAACACAAATAGGATTTTGGAACGCATTAGCAGAGAGTTAGTGTTCAAATAAAATGTCGCTGTTAACTTGAGAAAAAAAGTCTAATCAGAACGTATCATTGATAGCACATAGAATTTTATCTGTCATATTGGAGGAAGTGTAATAAGGAGTGTTCAGCCTATGGTGATTTGGATGGACCATGGTTATTAGAACATGTTGGGAATGGACCACCTTTCTCATGACATCACAGTTGGCCTATATTCTTTGTTGATCTCCCATACTGAGTAATAAATGAAGCGAGAGAGGGGTTAGAACAGAGGTTCGCAGCGATTGAAAAAGGGGTCACAAAGCCTCCTGGCAGAGTCGTTTTTAGCTTGCCTGTTCGAAGAACAGAGAGATATAGCGATACCCCCGGCGTGAGCGTGAACGTGAAAATGTTAAAGTTTTTGGTGCAAGTTATTTCCTTTCTAATGTTTTTATTTACCACACTATTTTTTTACTGATTACAATATACAAATACATATATTGCTTTAAAATTATTTGGATCAGACTTCACTGCGATGCTTTATAAAATATATTATTAGACTAGTCCTTTAAAAACGAAAAACGATAATTGTATAAACAGGTGAGCATTGGGTGGCTTTGACACCACTCTGGTTATTATCATCTTATGTGTAAAGCTCATTCTGTCCACTCACTGACTCACTGCCTGACTGATATTAATGTTCGATGCTGTCCGGGTGACGTAGAAGGCTGTAATTTTGCTTCCTGGCAGACGTCGAAGCCACTACACCGGGAGAAAAAAAATCACAGAACTGTTAGAAAGTGTCCGTAAATGAAAATAAATAAATGAAAAAATAAATGCAGGGGAGTAACCAAAGATAATGGGGAAGCATGCTGATGTGGTGTGCTGATGAACATCGAAGCTGATACACCAGGAAATATCACGGAGCTGTCGGAAAGCGTCCATAAATGAAAATATAAATAAATGAAGAAACAAATGCAGGTGAGCGACCGGAGACAGTGGGGAAGAAAGGCTTGTCATTGCTTACAATGCGTAAGCATACCCCGCTAGAACTTTATAAAAAGAGACTTCTGTAACAACTTCAAATTCTTCCATTTTTAATTTCCTGTGCATGAAACCATCACATGTGATGACAAACTTCCTCCATTGGATGCTGCCATTAAAATAAAACAGCTCAGACTGCCCGACCATATTTGCTCTCCCGACCACATCTTTTTTCAGAGTATAAACATTCGGTTTGTGTACCATATTTTCTTATGTTGACCTTGTCTGTGCATGATGTTGGGGTCTTAACAATTTACAGCTGTGTGAATTGGGTCACACTGGAAAATGTATGGACCCACGAGCTTTGAGGGTTCCTGAGCATTGTGAAAGACAGCAGCATGATGGTTTATATTGTTTGTATTTGTGATAACCAGAGATATTGTTCTATAGATTTCCAACTAAAGCAGAACAATGTATTAGGTGGAGAGCAGTACTAAATAATCATTTGACGTGCATGGCACTGGATTGCGGAATATCGAGGAACTCAAAAATATAATTTGAAATCGTGGTCAATATTTTGTCAGTTACGTAAAAAATACTACAATGTTTGAATAAATAACTAATCTTGACTTTATTTCAGTATTTATGGATCCTCTCTTCCAGTCATTGTACCTATATAATACGGAATCGTGCTGGCTTTGCATGGCCTCTCCTCTCAGGTGGTGCCTAGTTCATATTCTCTGGCCTCACTAGTTTCATTCCAACTTGCTGCTTTTTATGGGACTATTGCTTACTTTTCCCTTCAAACTCCACCATAAATATGCAATTGATTTGATTTAAAGTGTTTGTTCAGCCACCGAGAACATTTCAGAATGACCAATACGCAACCGGACACTTCAACAGCATATGCTAGCGTGGCTTAAAAGCCTAAAATGCCAGCTCAATCGTGTACCTGCTGTGTGTTTGTCGTCCTTTTTCAGCAGGATATTTGGCTTTGAGGAGGTTAGCCATTTGTGCTCAGAATCTCGCATTGCACCCTGGTTTGCCATAAGTACATTGGTTGCAGAACACCGCCATATTGGCAAACTATGCAAAGCCTGATGAAAAGTTGATTGGTTGCATGCATGGTTGGCAGCAGATTTTTTTTTTTTTTTTTGCTAATTTTTTATTGAAAATGTTCTCTAAAAAACTGAGCTTTTTCATGACTTTGTATGGAAAATTATGAACATTTTTTTTGGCAGGATTCAAACTTGTATTTGCACTCATGTGAAAACTTGCTTGCAACCAACCAGCTTAATTTATATGGCTGAATGTATTACTGGGAGATGTTCCACACATATCTTACGAGTTTTTTTTTTATTTGACTATTTTATTGCGATAAGTAGCAATGTGTTTTTTTTTTTTTTGGAAATGACTGTGAAACAGGTACTCACAATATTGGCCAATTGCTCTTTATTTAAGTCATTGCTCGGTTTGTTGGGCTTGAGGCCTCCACAGCCTCTGCATCCTGGATGAGGTGAGGCAGTATAATATGAAGCTCCTCAGCCGGTTGTGTAGGCGAGGACTCGTGTGCTTCAGCTGCTCTGCATGGATGTTGTCTGGTCCAGGTGTTTTCCAAAGCTTCAAACTGTCTTGAGCCAATATGAAATCCTCTGGACTGATGTTCACAGCTTGTCCAAGGTCAGCAAATGGTGCTATCTGGAAACCCTACAACCCAGCATTTACTTGACGAGAGAGAGAGAGCTTTATCAGTGTTTTGATAGCTGCTGATGCTGATGAAGGTATCAGGTGTAACTGCATTGGCTTGCTTCTTGACCTGCCAGTGAGTCTACCATTTTAAAAGATTTTTGACTGGAATGGGTGAAGTCAATGCTTATTACATCTTCCTGCGATCTGGCCCTACATGGGTCTCATTATCCTCGCCCAAAGAGAGGGTCCGTTTGTTTGTCTGTTTGTCTGTTTGTCCGCACAGAACTTTCTTGTTTTTCTTTGCAACCGCTTGGCGGATTGAGACGAAATTTTCACCATTGGTGTGACTACTCATGTGGAATGTTTTAATGATAATTATGAGATCATAGGTCATGTAGTGTGGTCGCCATATTGGAAAAATGGAAAAACTTTGGACCTCTGTATCTCTGAAACCATAACAAGGAAAAATTTGAAACTTGGCACATAGCAAGTAGTCATGGGGAATGAGTGTGACTTTTTAATGACGTCATAGGTGCCCTTGTTATGATGTCATAATTGCATATGTAGAACGCCACATCCGAACAGTATGAACATTTTTGAGGGTCATCTCGGGATAAAATGGTCCACAGAAAAAAAATATTATTACGTCATCGGTCATGTGATTCGGCAGCCATATTGTTTTTTTTGTTTTTTTTAAACCTTCAATAATCTTCTTCCCTGAAGTGGCTGAACAGATTGAGGCGAAATTTTACATGTATGACCGCCTGTCCATCAGGAACAAAAGGTTCACACATATGATATCATAGGTCACATGGTTTGGCAGCCATATTGGATTTACCCTAAAACTTAAAAAAAAAAACACACCACTCAATAGAAGTCCTGGCGAGGGTCTGCAATCTCTGATTGCTCTTTTTCTTGTTCAGTCTTGATTTTAATTTTGCAGTTGTAGCACTGACCTCATCGTTTTTGATGGTGTTCTTAACTGTGGTGTGCAACCACTCATACTCAGGTCCCCTTCAAGGAATATATACCTTCCAGTCACCACAAGCAATTGCTGACTTGGAAACCTCCGTGATGGGCTTACAGCATTATAACTAGAGTTAATATCCTCAGATTCAGTATGGGGCAGTGAAGGGATTACCATAGCTGAGGACTGGGCAATAGTGGGAGTTGGGAAAGTAATCTATAGAGGAGTGATAGAGGAGGGAGGAAGGGGAGGGAGAGAGGACAGAGGGGAGGGAGAGGGGGAGGGGGAGCAGAGGAGGGA
>BROF01002216.1:75496-94489 GCA_024346535.1 Eptatretus burgeri | reverse complement strand
ACTTTATCAACACACACACACACACACACACACACACACACACACACACACACACGTATTTACTTCATCGATGCATTCCTGGAAAACATCGTTTCAATGAAACTTCAAAATCCCATTTGTTTTTTAAGATGTATTAAAAGGGTAATGCATTCCTGATGGAAAAAAATTGAGTTGAAATTTTGCTTTACTCACCTTCTCCTCCCGTGATGTTAATCATTCATTCTTTCTTTTAACTTGATCTTTAATTTAATTTATTTTGCCTTCATAACTCCAGAGATTCCCTACAGACAACTCAGCTGTGGCCACCTTTGCGTCAACACAGCTGGTTAATCATTTTTGTTGTAACTGAATCAAGTTCTTTCCATTGCACTGAATGAAACCAGCTCAATGAAGCTGGTTAAATTTGGCACATTCCTAAATATTTTGTTCATTTAATTTAGTTCTCCAAACAGAAGAAAAAGTTTTGTTTAATGCTTAGCAATTTCACACATTCTTGTGAACATATGGAGGAGGGAGGGACCATAACCTTGCTTGCTGAAAGTAAATAGGTATGCAGAATACCAATTGCCGTCAAAATAAACTATGCACCCAGAAACGCCAAAGCAATGTCAAAAATGGACAAATGATCACTAAACTAGCGTCAGAACTGTTGCTGAGTTCAAATCTGGAGCTTAATTTTTGTGATCTGGCTTAGTTTAAGAGATTCTCAAGGTTATCACATGGGCCGAAATGAAATATAACCACAAACGCTGGCATCTCCGGACATTTATAAGCTTTGCCATATACCCAGCGATTCGTAACGATGATGAACAGGCATTCGATAATACGAGTGAGGAAAGTGATAAACAAGACTTTATCATAAAGAAATCGTTGTGGCCAGCTCCAAGTCGAGGCATGGTTGAGAAGGCCAAAAAACATGGCGACTTCAGACCCCAGAGAGGTCACCCAAGAAATTCCTCAAGACCCCATATTGAGTAAGGTGGTCAAGGATCACCGAATAAAGGATATAATTAAATAAAGCCGTTAATTACATTCAAAAGGGCTGTTTTAATTAACCCAAACACCCAATTTTCACTCATGCCCTTCCTTGGAGTTCCCTTCGTATGCATGCAAAGTTTCAGGCTGCTAGGTTTCATGGTTTTGGAGTTATGGAGATGACACGCACATTTATTAGTGTAGATATACAGCTCCTCCAGAAAGCCTACACTCCTTTTCAAAATTTTCACCATTTGTGGCCTTATAGCCTGGAATTAAATTGTTAGTTCATTCTCTTTCTTCTTATATCCAACTTTGGCCTAACTGTGGGACACCACATTGCCTTTTTACCCACTGTCAATTGCTTTTCCATGAGCGTCTACAAATAATAAATTAATACATAAAAACAAACGGGATAATGAGTTCGATGGAAAGAGTAAATATTGCAATCATTTTTGAGATCATGAAGAAAACTGATTGCCGAGGATTAAAGCCAAAATCTTCTGTAAATGGTATGTATGTATATATATATATATATATATATATATATATATATATATATATATATATATATATATATATATATATATTCAACTGAAGAAGCATGTTTCCTTTGTGACACAATGCTGACGTCATGTGCATAAATTATATCCAAACTAGGGGGCATAGCATTCTAATTACAAAATAAATAACAAAAAGAATGACAACATTCTAACAAAGCATATATTAATAAACACTAATAATATTAACAACAATAACAGTGGTATCATTTAGCAATAATAATAAAGAATGTATAATCTCCACCCTGGCCTAAACACATCAGGGCTTAGTGAAAGAATAGCTAATGCTCCAGCAGTACAGCAGGCAGGTATGCTACACAGCCATGAACACATGAAACTTTGGTCCAATGGGCCCACGAGTGCACTAAATGTCCCATCTCAATTTCCTCACATTTTTATTCAATTTGAGTTTGGGCAAATATCATCTGGAAGAATAAACTAATACGAAGACATAACTAAGTGGTCCTATGTCACCTAGACTTTTATCACAGGTAATGTGGGACTTGCATTTGAAAAAATGGATGCTGATTATGTACCATCTATAGATGTACACAAGGAAGATAGGAGGCAGGGCTGATAATATTAATGTAATGTAGTTAAATTTAGTGTAGACCTGTAACATTTTCTTTAATGTCTTCGTTTTTCTTCCAGTAGATTATCTTTTTGTGTATACAGTCGAGGCTCTGCAAGAGCTTGCACACTGAACGGATCAGTATGGAAAATACAAAAACAGTATGCAGAGCACGCATGCATGGAGAAGGAAACCCCAAGGAGGAAAAACTGCAAAATTAGGAGGGATTGCGGTGTAGGCTTTTTTCATTTTTGGATTGGGGATGATCTAAGATGGCGGTTAGGCCTAAGTCACATTTGCTCTACGGTGAGGATACGGCGGCCGTACGCCCTCTGAATTGACAGAAATGTGCGGCGGCCGCAGAGTTTCTGCGGTGGCCTCAGGGTGACCCTACACTGTTTGGCTATATTTGACAGGCCGTAGGGGTCCCCGTGGAATTATAGCGTGGAGTTATAACTTTTTTCATTTCTACGTTTGCCATAGCAATTCGACAAGCCGGAAAAAAAAACTGGTAAAAAAAAAAATAATTAAAAAAAGAACCCAGTCGTTACCGTCCGTCTGGCTGCACGTTCGCCTTAGGGCCCCTCTGCGGTCCCCCTGCAGTCGCCTTGCGGGCATCTTGCGTCTGCCTTGAAAATTCTATGGCCGCCGCAGGAACGCCCTCAGGTCACCGTGCGACATCAAATCAAAGACCGTATGGCAACCCCACGTTTTCGGTCTCCACGATTTATAAATACGCCGTGCGGCTCCCTGAAAAATAACATATGTGACTACTACATTGTGTGACCGTGGAAATACTGCGGCCACCCTATAATTGCTAGTGGCCGTAGATTTTGTAGACCCCACGGCCGCCGTGGCAAATGTGACTTAGGTTTTAACAGCTGTCTTGAAGACCTGGAGGGAAGAATGAGATTGAAGAGAATGTCAAAGTTGATTCCACAGGTGGACAAAAAGAGGAACAAATGAGTGGAGGTGAGCAGTGATCCTGGATTTAGGTAGTTTCACCAGACGAGGGTTGATGGTGGACCATGTGAGCACTGCAGAAACCTGGGAGGGACAAAGCATGGAAAGAGCAGAGGGTGTAAGACCAGAAAGGAGGCCGCAGGAGATAGAGACCACCGAACCATCTGCGATGGTGAAGTGATAGGCCCATAGACACAGCTTCATAGTGGGAGATTCCAAAGATATTGAAGGCCTTAGTTTCTATGGCCTCAAGCTGAGCAGGATGTGAGGCAGGTGGCCACGCCAGAGGGGAGAGCAACACTCCATCAAGCTGAAGAAGAAGGCCTTGTAGGTGGATAGGTGTTCAAGTTTGCTAAGGAAGGACTTTGTCCAATGGAGGATGCCTAGTTGGCGGCTAGCTTTGTAGGCCAACTTTGAAATGTGGTTTAACTCAGAAAGATCATTGCTGATAGTGAGGACCAACAGTTTGAATGACTGAACTTCCTGAAGAGGATTGTTACGAAAGTTAATAGGAGGGTTTGCTAGAAGCCTCTTTCAGAGAGAGATAGTGAGAGTGTGAGATTTGTTACGATTGAAAGACATATCTGACAGAGAAGCAAGTGTAAAATGTACAAGGAATTTGTGGAGTCACAGACAATTGTACAGTGCCTATAGAAAGTCTACACCCCCTTTCAAAATGTCACCTTTTGTTGCCAGATAACCTGGAATTAAATTGCATTAAGTTTGGCTTTTTTCATCTTTACTTACAGATCATAATCCATAACTTCCAAGTGAAAAACAAATTCTAAAAATTTCAGAATATTAATTAAAAATACAAAACTGAAATATCTTGGTTGGATAAGTGTCCACCCCCCTGAGTTAATACTTGGTGGAAGCACCTTTGACAGCAATTTTAGCTGTGCCTGTTGGGATGGGTCTCTACCACCTTTGCACACAATGATTGGGTGATATTTGCCCATTCTTCTGGACAAAACTGCTCAAGCTCAGTCAAGTTGGGTAGGGAGTGTTGATGGACAGCAATCTTAAAGTCATGCCACAGATTTTCGATTGGATTTAGGTCAGGGTTCTGACTGGGCCACTCTAGGACATTTATCTTTTTGCTCCTTAGTCACTGCAGTGCAGATTTGGTTTTGTGCTTTGGGTCATTGTCATGCTGACAGGTGAACTTCTGTCCCAATTCAGCTTTCTTGCAGAGGGCAGGAGGTTTTTTCCACCTGGATTTTTCGAAATTTTGTTCCATCCATTTTCCCTTCTAGTCTGACAAGTGTCCCAGTCCCTGCTGATAAGAAACATCCACATTACATGATACTGTCACCACCATTCTTCACAGTCGGGATGGTGTTCTTTGGGTGATGTGCTGTGTTTGGTTTGCACCAAACAACGTTTTTCATTTGGCCCAAAAAGTTCCATCTTAGTTTCGTCAGACCACAACTTTTTGCCACACGGCTTCAGAATCTCCATCGTGGTTTTTTGCAACCCTCAAAGGGGACTCAAGGTGGGCTTTTTTGAGTAACGGCTTCCTTCTTTCCACCCCACGCCACACGGCTTCACAATCTCCATCGTGATTTTTTGCAACCCTCAAACGGGACTCAAGGTGGGCTTTTTTGAGTAACGGCTTCCTTCTTGCCACCCCACCATACAGGCCCGACTTGTGGAGTGCTTGGGATACTGTTGTCACATGCACAGTGACCAGTCATTGCCATAAATGCATGTAACTCTTTCAAAGTTGCCATTGGTCTGTTGGTGGCCCTCTGATCAGTGACCTTCTGACTTGGTCATCCAGTTTGTAGAGACGGCCTGATCTAGGCAAGGTTTTTGTGTTACCATACACCTTCCACTTCTTAATGATTGTCTTGACTTTGTTCCAAGGGATATTCAAGGCCTTTGAAATATCGTTTTACCCATCCCCCGATCTATGCCTTTCCACACTTCATCCTGGAAGTCTTTTGAAAACTCCTTGAACCCATGGTTGAGTCTTTGCTGTGAAATGCACTACTCAGCTGAGGGAACCTCCAGGAACAGCTGATTTTATTCTGAAATAATCAGAATCTATGACAATTTAACACAGGTTGAGGCCAATTAACTTGGTGTGCAATTTTTAAGTTGATTGGTTACACCTAAGCTAAATCACAATTGCTATTATAAGTGGGGTGGAAAGTGGACACTTATACAACCAAAATATTCTAGTTTTGTATTTTTAATTAATTTTCTGAAATTTGTAAAATTTGTTTTTCACTTGAAAGTTGTGGGTTAAGATGTGTGAATCAACGTGGAAAAGTCTGATTTAATGTGATTTAATTCGAGGCTATAAGGCAACAAAAGGTGAAAATTTTGAAAGGGGGGTGTAGACTTTCTTTCAGCACTGTATAAATGATCAACATGGTTGGAATGAGTACAAATGATAACACTGAACAACAAAAATTTTTTACTGGAGATGTGTAAAGTGATTTAGACTAATTTGGGTACGCTGATTTCAAAAATCATAACCGTTTTGCTGTATCACGCCAGGATTTTCAGTAACAGAAATATTCCCATTGCCTAGAAGTCAGGATTTCAATGAAATTTACAAAAATTCATTTATTCATTTATTTCATCATGAATGCTTCAAAATTATAGAAATTACAGAAAAACTCCACTAGAATGTAATTAAAAATGCTTTAGGCATTTAGCTTTGCGTTTGTGCTGCTCTGTGTCAGTTTCACGATGCAGGAACCAGCAGAAATCGCCCATCATGTTCGGGTTGTGCCGCCATTGGTAACGCGTCTCCATGAGTGAAATCTCTTGGTGGAATCGCTCGCCGTGCTCGTCCGAGACTGCTCCCAAGTTGTCAGGGAAGAAGTTCAGGTGCTGGTGTAGGAAATGGATTTTCAGGGACATCCTGGAGCCAAGTTTCCTGAAGGACTCCAGCAACTGCTGCACTATTTCTTCATAGTTGTCCGCGCGCTCTTTCCCCAAGAAGTTGTCCGTCACAGCTTTGAAGCTCCTCCACGCTGCCAGCTCTTTGGGGTTTAGAGTTGTCGGAAAAGTTTCGTCCTTCATAATCTGTCGGATTTGCGGTCCAACAAAGACACCAGCCTTGATCTTGGCCTCCGACAAGGTGTTGCCAAACTTTTCCTTGAGGTATAAAAACCCACGCCCATTCAGATCCATTGCCCGTACAAAAGTTTTCATCAAGCCGAGCTTTATGTGGAGTGGTGGAAGGAAAACCTTGGCTGGGTCGACAAGGGCGACATGCTTCACGTTGTGTCGACCAGGTACATGCTCTTTTCGCTCTTCCCAATCTTTCTTCGTCCAGTGATTCTTGTCGTCTCTGCTATCCCAGAGACAAAGGAAGCACATGTATTTCGTGTAGCCTGACTGCAGCCCTAACAATAGCGCCACCACTTTCAAGTCTCCGCAGATGTGCCAGTTGAAGTCATTGTACTTGATGGAATCAAGCAGCTGCCGCATAGTCTCATAGGTCTCTGTCATGCCGAACGCGTGAGCCAGTGGGACTGATGGTTTCTCGTTGCCATTGTGGAGCAAAACAGCCTTCAAGCTGTTCTTCCCCGAGTCGATGAAGAGGCGCCAGTCTGCAGGATCGTGATCACACCCAAGTTCTTTCAACAGACCGTTGATGTCACTGCAGAATGTCATCGTGTCTTCCATCTCAAAGAACTCAGCCATGTCTCTGTGACGTGCTCTGAACAAGGATATCTTGGTGTTAGGTTCAAGTAGATTCCACTGCTGCAGCCTTGATCCAAGCAGCTCTGCCTTCGCCTTTGACAGCGAGAGATCTCTTACAAGATCATTTAAGTCTCCCTGGTTCAGAAGGTGTGATTCTTGAGTGTCGGGTTCAAAAGGTTCATCATCACCATCCTCTTCACCACTGCTTACAGCTATGTTCTGATCAGCTGGAGGTGTTGGAACGGGGTTCTCGTCATCATGAGGCACAGGTTTACGAGCAGAGACGCAGTCAGCGTACTTGATGTGACCTTTATTCTTCTTGTTGAAGCCGGCGATGCTTGTGCAGCAGAAATAACAATCATCATGATGATTCTGCGGCTCACGCCATATCATGGGCACCGCAAATGGCATGCTCGCGCGCTTGCCCACCAACCACTGAGTCAAGGTTGTGTGACAGCTTGTGCAGCAGATGTGTGGTGCCCAGCTCTGTTCTTGGTCCCCCACCTTACACCCGAAGTAGTGAAAGTAGGCGGCCTTCATTTTCACTGCTGTAGATATACTTCGCTGTTGATCTTTTTTGGTATACCGACCACAGACATAACAGAAGTTGTCAGGATGATTGGTACAGGAACGCCTACTCATCTTTATCTGAAAGAAAGAAATATAACACAAGTTAACAACAATTGTACGAAATAGACATGTTAAAGACATATGTAAATTTCATTGAAATCCTGACTTCTAGGCAATGGGAATATTTCTGTTCCTGAAAATCCTGACGTGATACAGCAAAACGGTTATGATTTTTGAAATCAGCGTACCCAAATTAGTCTTAATCACTTTACACATCTCCAGTAAAAAAAAAAATTGAAATTTGTTGTTCAGTGTAATTGAAGGCTACATTTGATCATCATTGTCTGTGGATGGAACAACTTATATGGGTGAGTTATTGATATATTTTATGGATGTTTGCTCTATTCGAACTCATTAATCAAGTACAACCCCACGTGATCTCGCCAACCAATGTTTGCTTAAAAAAAATAAAAATTTTAATGTTCAACAGCAGGTTGGAAAATCAATAAAGGTTTTGTGACTTATATAACAAGCTGGTTATTTTGTCTGTCGAAAAAAAAAATCGATTGTTATTTCAAACGGAACCATTGTTGAAATATACTGGTGATTGGTATCAAAGCATTGATACTACAATGGAGCTGGTGCATTATGATATCCGTGTGACAATGAGTAACATGGACATGGTCACCGCTATCAGCTGTAGGGAAAAAATATCTTCAAACTATCATGGAGATCAAGTCCAAATGTAATGTGCAATGATCGCACGGATGTTATTTTTTTTTAAAAGTATGTTATTTATTTATGCAATGATCTCAGGCTCATGGTGGAGATTTACGTCGTAAACATGCAGCACAAGGATACTAGGAGATGTCACTTTCCTCTTTCATGAATTACAAAATTGTATGCAAAAGACAAATCGATACAATGTGAAGGATTTGAACCTGGAATCTCAGCATCGTGAGCTATGTGTTTTTAGGGCAGCAACAGACTTGCCATCAAGCAGAGCATTATACTAACAACCAATTTAGTGGTTTTCAAGAAATATTTATTTCTGCTCAAATCAACTAAAAACCACAACCAAAAGCAGTACACTCTAAAATGACTTCCACCTGTTGACACCTGTGACAAGATATGCACATCATTTTTGTGAGGGCATATTGTATCATTCAAAACTTTGGTCATTTCAAACTCCACATTGTCAGCAACAACATGAAACGGGTGCTCCAAGACAAATTTAAACCCATCCAGCAGTGTGAAGAAATATTATTGCAAAATAGTATAAAACAAAACACAGCCTGGTGTTGGTGCAGTGATTTGGGCAGCGGCTTGGGATCCAAAAGGTCCTGAGTTCAAGCCCCGTTGGGCCACTGAATTAATACACCAGGGGGTTGACTCAGCCTGTCATCCTTCCGAGGTCGGCGAAATGAGTACCAGTGTACTGGGCCGGTGTATACCCCGGTTAAAATAGGTGTACCATATCCCTGTGTCGTAAGAGGCGACCAGGGTTGCGTCAGGAAGGGCATCCGGCGTAAAACATGTTGCACATCACTCTGCGGATCATACGGATGATTCGCTGTGGCGACCCCTAACGGGAGCAGCCGAAAGAAGAAGAAGAAGAAGAAGAGGAGTATAAAACAAAACACTCATTATATGCAAGTCTGCAGAAGAAAAAAAATGGAGCTCGGAATGGGAATTTCGGATATGAAAGCAAAATCAAGCACAAAAGAGAAAATCAAAACAGACATAAGTAAATACCTTAACCAACCATAAAATTTCATAACAGACAGGTTAATTAATAGTGCTTCGTTTAAAAAGTAATATGGCATACCCATCTCTTCCAGCATCTGGTAATCGACGAAGTGCACACTCTTCTTCCGACTCTCTACTTGTTCTCTCCCATGCTTCCATCTCACTGCTCACGTTTATTCATTTCTCACAATTCTCTCGTTCCAAGGATTCTCTTCCCTTCTCACTTCAGTTTTGCACCATGCTGAAAACATTTTGAGCAAGTATGGAAATCAAGCTTTTTTTTTTTTGTTCGATTTTGGGCTGAACAACTTGAGGTTGGAGTAACACTAAAACCAGTAGGTTATCTCCGTCCACAAAGAAAATGTCCTCCTGTGTATAAATACACAAAGTGACTGCTTTAATACCAGCATTCTATACTTTCCACAGCAACGCGTCTTGAAAGTATCTCGACCTATCAGCAGTCACCTCGCAGAAGCCGCTTCAAATATGATGGAATGCGACATTCACAAAAGGCTTTACAAGCAGGCTATGAATGACTGTGATGAGAGGTTATGCTGTGCCATTACTGTGGGATGGACAAGAAATGTCAGGCCATAACAATCGATGACACCTAAAAATGCATCCTTTCGGCGTATTTAGTGATAGAAACATAGCAATATTTGCTTGACAGATATGCTGATTTCACATTGTCTGACTTGAATATAATATTTGCGAAGTTGATTTGCAACTATATTCTCACCTTTGGAAAGAAGATGAATTGCAGTCCGATTCCAAGCTTTGACTCTTGCTTTGAACTGATACCTCTGAAATGTGAATGGATACATAACTATATTCTTCAGCAAAATTCTGTAACGCATAAATTATTTCAAAACATAACTGAATTTCCGTATAAACAAATTATCACCCCTGTGCCATCATGACGATACACATCATTGGCAAATTCCTTGTGCCATTTCAGCTACGTTTGCATTTATTGGACAAGACGGATGGTAGACGTACGGTAGAGACAGCTGAAAACAATGGTAGACAAATGTGTGATTTTGCTCCATTTGTGGTCTTAATTTAACCATACCCAGCAGCCATTTGTCAGCGAGCTGTCTGCAGAGTGAGGTATTCGAATTTGGATTTTTCATCTTCTTGCTCATCATTCAACCTTGTGCAATCCCAAGTAAACCACTGCACACTGAGGTTTGCAATGTCGGGCTATAAAAAAACCGTTATTTGTCCCTCTCTTTCTGCATGCATTGCCTCTTGCTTTTTCTGTCACAATTATTTAATTATCAATTCATCATTCTTTCCAATTAAAAGTATGCTTTGTTAGAGTGGGCCTTTCCAAGTTAACTATGGGTTAATATTCCTCGGTATATTACACCTAATTTATTCCAAAATTTGGTGCAGAGAAACAAGGTCCAAGTTGTGCTTGTTGTCAAAGGTGGACCAACATCTTTTAAGAAGTCCAACAAACAGTTCTGAATTAATTACCCTTTATTCTTAGTTACTGTGCCAAAACTTCTGGGAAAATAGTGTCGTTTTTGGAAGTTAGTTTTTGGACACAAACCGATTACTATCCCTTTATTTCACAGATCCTCTGCACTCGCCTCAACCCCATCCAGAAGGATTAATCTGGCTCAAAAGGCACAAAATTTTTGATTTAAATCCAGACATTTCCTCAGCCATACCAAATGGCCGATAGTCACACACAAAATGGATGCTGGTAACCTTCTGCCTGCAAATCCGCAGAATCTTGAAATGAACATGGAATCCCACACAGCACCTTTCCGCCCTCACTTTCCGGCAGCCTTTTTGCTAAAGTGAGCCAGTAGCAGGGATATTGCATTTCCTGTCGACTTTGCCCAAAAGCCTAAGCTGGTAAGGCTTGTCTTGTGTTCCAGCAGAATTGAAATCCAACCAAAAGCATCACCCACACAGATAACCACAAATCCACCTTCAGAATCCTACCAGTTATCCCTAAATAGAGTGGACATGGGCTAAAGTTGTGAGCTATGAGTGAATGAGGTGTCTGCAAATGAAAACATTTTGCTATATAAAAAGTTTACTTTCTCTCTTTTTAGATTTCTCAGCAGAAACATTTGTATTTTGAGCATTAATGTTAATGCTTTTTCACAATGCAACCTTACTGTAGGCCTGGCTTACTTGTATACATTTTTTATTACTTGCTTCATCCTGCTGTTGTGAAAATCTGGAATAATTGTTTATGAATTACTGTAACTTAGACTTCGCAAACTTACCAGACAATTATGCATTGACGCTTTTAATAGTGTATTGTGGTGCTGATGCATGCGCACACAAGTGTGTGCATGTGTGCGAGTACAGACGTGCCCACACACTTATTGTTTTTTTTTATCTCATTTTATCTATTTATACTTTCTTGTTACATTATTCCTGTAATTTTATCCAATTTCATTCATGTTTTCAAAATACACGACGACACTCGGTGAAGCACATACCTCCGCAAGCTGAACAGTTTATGTTTTGTATCCCAGTGATAGGCTGTTCAGGTCTGGATGCTGACCCGGCCGACAATCAACAAAGGAGGAAATCAGTTACTGCTGTTCCACAAGGTCAGCACTGTCCTTAAGGCTGCACTTCCAAGCATCTCTATTTTATGCAAGCAACTACCAATCTTGCTGCAAGATATTAAAAATAGCAAAATCGGTCTTTATCTTATCCTTCAATCTGAGCTTGAGTCTAGTGACAGGGTGAGAGTGATCTTGCAACTGACAAAAGAGAATGGACTTTGGGGTTCTGAAATCTTCCATCCAAATTATACGGTGCGCCCATTGGGGTCTTTGATAGTGGAGAATGGTGTTGATAGTGTACATTTTAGTACGCTGCAGGATCTGGGTGTTTGTAACTTTATTATTACAGGTTATACCTAAAAGTTCACAGATAGACAGTTGTCTGACCTTGGTTTTGCCTCTGAGGCAAGATATGTTTAAAAGGCCACCATTGATTCAGGATTCAACAGTACACCAGAGTGGTTGTCACTAAAGGCAGTGTGTATGACAATAGAGAAGAAAATGCTGAACTTTGGGTGGAAGCACAGCCTAACTTAACACCACTTCTAATATGACAGCATGTTGAAGATTCTCCAGCAAACTTAACTGATGCATCCATAACATCATGGAATCCTTGAATGATTTGAAGAGTGGGACAGCTAATCTTAGAAAGAAGCTGTAAAAGTCCACTTCGGCTAACCATAATCAAATGCCTTTTGCAGATCGATGAAGGAAACATGAAGAGATGGTAGTTGTTCCCTGATTTTTCTATTTTTTCCAGTAGCTGTCTCAATACAAAAACCATGACGATAGTGGAGCTTCCAACTACAAGACCATATTGACTCCCACGTTAGACATGCTCTGCAGGAGTGACAAGATACTGAAAGAGAACGCGAGCAAGAACCTTCCCAGTAGCACAAAGTAAGGATGTTCCTCAGTAATTGTTGCAATCAGATCGATGTCTTTTGTTCTTATACAGAGTGATGATGTTATTTTTTTTAGACATTGAGGGATAGCGCCATTTTGCCAACAGGATGCCAGTACTTTCAGGAGATCAACTGCAAGTAAGGTGCCACCAGCTTTAATGACTTCAGGTGTAATATGGTGTGAGCCAGCAGCAGTCCCAAATGACAGTTTTAATTGCAGAGATGACTTCCTCCAAGCATGGTTGAGTTCAAGAAGTACCGTATTTTCATGCAAATAACCAGCCCCCTAGTATACCCCACACCTGGGAAAGAAATGCTCGAGGAAAATTTCTGGCACGCATAACTCACACACTGGTCTACCCCACAAGCCATGGGTATGTTCAGTTACCAAGATGGTTGTAGGGTGCTCACCAAGTGGCTTAAGCATGCACTCAAGCAAGCACTCCATTTATAAATGTTGATAAGGAACGACTAGCTTGGCGAGCACTTTCCAGCTGATTGTTAACAGAACAGACCCCGGCTTTCCTCTCCACATGACCGGAAGAAATATATGATCTCCATATTTCCAGCATCCCACATGACTTTGTTGTCAAGGGCAAACAAACGGCTCTTTTCAAGTACAATTGCTGTGAATAACCTGTTGACGTTAAAATAAATATCTTGAGAAAGGGTTGTTGTAATAAAGTCGACTGCATCCGATCTTCACCAAATACAGTAAACGTGTTAGAAACCATCATGGTTTCCACTACCAATGTGACCAACAAGCTCGAATGAGCTAAGATCCTCATCCTCTTAATGATGACGTCATACAAACGAATATATACGTCATTGTGATGTATCAGGTTTGCGATAAATATTATCTGTGCTAATGCCCGGCTTGATTCCCGCAAATAAAATTCAAACAGCTTGCCTAGTTTCGGAGATAATGGTATAGGCGATTTCCATTAGCGGCGAGATTATGGTGTCAACTTTTTTTTTTCTAGGAAGAATTTCCAAAATCGGAGATGGTTACTGTCTGCGCGTGGGCTTTCTGCATATGCATGGCAAGTTTCACGAAGATCCGATGAAAACTCTGAGTTGTGAAATTAAAAATGTCAAAAAATATGAATGACGTCATAAAAATTGATATGACGTCATAAAAATTGATATGACGTCATAGTGATGCATCATATGTGCGGTAATTCATCTCTGATAATGCCCTATTCGATTCCTGCAAACATAATTTAAAAAGCTTGCCTAGTTTCGGAGATAATTTTTCGACGATTTCCATTAGCGGATATATTTTGACGTCATAACTTTTTTTTCTCGGAGAAATTTTCTAAATCGGAGATCGTTACTGTCTGCGCGGGGTATTTTTACATATATACGCCAAGTTTCAGGAAGTTTCAATGAAAACTGTAGGCTGTGAAACAAAAAAGTCCACAAGAAGAAGCAGAAGAACAACAACGTGAGTAAGAGTTAGAGATCCTCCACGAGGATCTAAAAACAGGGCTGTTCATCTATTAGAAATGTAATAAATACCAAGCAGGCTGTTGAAATTTATGTCATTCCACAAAATCGTCCATTCTGTTCCATGTCCCTGCCGTACAATGTCCACTGTAAGTAATATTGTACCGTGGAGTGTGAAGGAAGCCGATGCCATCAGATGGTGGTGTGCAGGCGTGAATAAAGTAGTGTGACTATAGCCTCCATACTTCTGATTCATGTTTGATCTGTTCAGTAATGTCGACTGGAATCATTTGGTGTATTCACTTGTCCAGGATACAAGTAGTACAAATAAGAGAAAACGTAAACATTTCACGGCTGATTCAAACTGAGAGTTGACCAAAAAGTGGGTTGATTTCTGGAGAACGGGATGACAGACATAACGACATGGATGGTGACAGACCTGAAGTGTGTTCAGTTACCAATCAGCGAGCTAGCGCTTGCTAAGCCAGCAGTTCCTTTTCAACGGTTTTGAATGGAGTGCTTGCTTGAATGCTTAAGCCACTTGGTGAGCACTCGACAACAAACTTGGTAACTGTACACATCCCCACACTTGCTAACTCCAAGCTGCTTCAGCTGTTTCTCAGCTTTGTGTTTCACAGTACAAGAGACAAGGATTTTTGGGCCTCATGGAAGATGACTTACCGATATGTGCATTTGCACACACATACAGAAATTGCTGTGTAAAAGTTTGGGTTATCGAAAGATATTCATACTTTACAGTAAATTCATCAAATTATCAGTGATAACAGCCACATGTGTTGTTTTATTGTATATTAACAGCTTTTATAAAGGCACTTCAAACAAACTGCCAAAGTAAAGAACAAGAACAGTGCCATTCGATAGTATCAGTCAATACTTTGGATCTATCCGTTGCCTTCTTGAGTACCATCCCTCTTTCACCCATGCTTCCTGTAAACACTGAAGCACTCTTACAGGAATATTGTGCCAAATATCCTGGAGAACCTTTCACAGTTTTGCAAGATTCGTTGCATTCCTCTTGTTCTTTTCTATGGGACTCAAGTATGGACTCTGGGGTGACCATTTTAACACTTAGAGCACACCAGCTGTTCTCCAAGTAATGTTTTAATATGTTAGAAGTACGTTTTTGAATCATTATCTTGTTGGATAACATGTGTAATATGCCTCCTCTGAATAAACAAATACACTAGAAACTACATGGTGCTGCAGTATCTGCTTGTACTTCTCTTTTGTTTGCGGCCTATTGGTTTTTAAAGGTTTTCCTCTACCAAGAGCTGAGATACAACCATATATAGTCACAGAGCCATCCCTGCATTTTCCAGTAAGCTGCACACATTGTGTGCTGTTAACATTCTCCAGGTCTTCAATGTAGGAACTGGTGTCCAGCTCTTAGATCCAAAAAGTTCAAACTTCGATTCATCAGAGAAGAGTACCCAATTCCATTGTTCATTCACCCAATATTGGTGTTGCTATACAAATGTCAGTCTTTTCCCCTTATTTTGTAGTCTCAGCAGTGATATATTTGCTGTAAGTCTGCCATGGAGACCTGCTACAATCAGCCTTCTGCACACAGTGCTGGAAGAGAAGTTAATGTTCAAGCCTGCTGTCAGTTCATTTGTCGGCTTCTGACCTGATTTTTCTTCTTTCATGTAAGATGAGCATAAGACACATGATATTTGATATATTACACATGCTATATACACACATATTATACGACACATGCGCACATGTTATATAAACACATTATACATGACATATTGCATGTTATATACAGGTTATACAGTACGTGACATTTGCACGTGATACACACCCAAACACTGCCGAAAGAAAGTCTACACCCCCTTTCAAATTTTTCACCTTTTGGTGCCTTATAGTCTGGAAATAAATTGCATTAAAATAGACTTTTTCTACCTTTATTTACACATTGTAACCCACAACTTTCAAGTGAAAAACAAATTCTAGACATTTCAGAAAATTAATTAAAAATACAAGATGAGAATATGTCGGTTGAATAAGTGTTCACCCCCATTATAAAAGCAATTGTAAATTAGCTAATGTGCAACAAATCACCTTCAAAGTCACACACCAAGTTAATTTGCCTCCACCTGTGTTAAATTGCAGTGATTCTATTATGTCAGAAATAAAAATCAGCAGTTGCTGGAGGTTTCTTCTGGTGTGTCGTGCATTTCACAGCAAATACTCAACCATGAACACGAATAAGCTTTCAAAAGACCTCCGGGATAAAGTTGTGGAAAGGCACAGATCAGGGGATGGATATAAAAATATTTCAAAGACCTTAAATACCCCTTTGAGCACAATCAAGATGATCAGTAGGAAGTGGAAGGTATATGGTACCACCAAGACACTGCCTAGATTAGGCCATCCCTCCAAACTGGATGACCAAGCAAGGAGTAGACTGATCAAAGAGGCTAACAAGAAGCCAATGGCAACTTTGAAAGAGTTACAGGCATTTATGGCAAAGACAGGTCACTGTGTGCATGTGAAAACAATATCCCAAGCACTCCACAAGTCTGGACTGTATGGTAGGATGGCAAGAACAAATTACTCAAAAAAGTCCACTTTGAGTCCCATTTCAGGTATGCAAAAAACTGCTCTGTAGATTCTGAAGCCAGGTGGCAAAAAGTTTTGTGGTCTGACGAAACGAAGATGGAACTTTTTCGCTGAAATGCAAAATGTTACGTTTGGTGCAAACCCAACAGCACATCACCCGAAGAACACCATCCCTACTGTGAAGCATGTTGGTGGCAGCATCATGTTATGGGGATGTTTCTCATCAGCAGGGACTGGGGCACTTGTTAGGATATAAGGGAAAATGGATGGAGCAAAATACAGAAAAATCCTAGGGGAAAACCTGCTGCCTGCAGCAAGAAATCTGAATTTGGGATGGAAGTTCACGTTTCAGCATGACAACGACCCCAAGCACACAGCCAAAACTACACTGGAGTGGCTCAGGAACAAAAAGATAAACGTCCTTGAGTGGCCCAGTCAGAGCCCCGACCTAAATCCAATCGAAAATCTGCAGCATGACAAAGATTGCTGTCCATCAAGGCTCCCCACGCAACTTGATTGACCTTGAACAGTTTTGTACAGAAGAATGGGCAAATATTTCCCAATGAAGGTGTACAAAGTTGGTAGAGACCTATCCCAACAGACGCACAGCTGTAATTGCTGTTAAAGGTGCTTCCACCAGGTATTAACTCAGGGGGGGTGTAATTATCCAACCAAGATATTCTCGTTTTGTATTTTTATTTAATTTTGTGAAATTTGTGGAATTTGTTTTTCACTTGGAACTTGTGGGTTATGATGTGTAAATAAAGGTGGAAAAGTCTGATTTCATGCAATTTAATTCCAGACTATAAGGCAATAAAAGGTGAAATTTTTGAAAGGGGGTGTAGACTTTCTAACGGCACTGGATGATACGTGACATATTATACATGTAATACGTGACATATTACACACACACACACACACACACACACACACACACACACACACACACACACACACACACACACACACACACACACACACACACACACTTTGACACCTGGTCTTGAAAGGTAAAATAAAAGTCATGAAAACCCTTTTGCAGTTCTTGCATTGTACTGTATATAAATTATCCCATAGAAAAATGCAAAGCTAAAGTGTGCAAGTATTTTAGCCAAGTTTAATGCAGAGCTGTTCTTAAGTCCCCTTCATCTACCACTTAATCATTGCACCACAAATGAATCAACAAAATTACTCCTTTGGGGAATGGGCTGTTTGGTCAAGTGGTTGAAGATTTGTTTTATTCTCCACTATCTGCTGCATGTTCAATTCCCATGGCTGGCTCTGTCTCCCCAACCCACACAAAGCAAGCGTGGTGAATATGCCATTCACCTCTCATGATATTCATCCTGCAGTGGACCAAAATGGTCTGCTCTCCAGGTGTTATTTGTTTATTTATTTCTAAGGGAGGTTAAAGTAGATTATCACCTTTTCCTAGCAGGATGGCTCAAGGTAGCATATTACATATTTTTATATATATATATATATATATATATATATATATATATATATATATATATATATATATATATATATATATATCTTCTTGTCTGGGTTTGATACTTGACCCAACTGTGATCTGTCAACATGGCGTTTCATAGGTAGTGCATATAGCATCAATGAATGCGCATGCCGTTGTTCAAAGGGATGTTAAGCTGCGTGTGCCATCTGCTCACATCTACTGGTAAACATTAAAAAAAAACCAAAAACAATGGTGTATTTTGCAAGAATAAACCACATCTGCTGGTACCCTGATCAAATTCCAAATTTCTGCCTTATCCGGCATCACATTGCAATGGAATGGCGCGACCTGTGCAAGATATTTTATCAGCAAAGGAATCGTCTACGACACCTTCTTTAAGCCTTTTTACAATTGATAAGAAAAACAACATTCATCGTTTCTTCAGTGTTATTATTCTTTGAATTAAATATTCTGTACAGCATGCACACATGTACACACACACACACACACACACACACACACGCGCACACACACTCACACCTTGGAACCTCCCCATGCACATTACAGAATTATTCATCATATATCTAAACACTCTCCATCAGGTTGTTAAAATGATGAATAAACTGGTTTTGTTCTCTTTTGGGGGCTGGCAGGATGACATCCGCACACTCGCGTCTCAGCTCTCCAGCCTCGGTTTGAATCCACACCCAGCTATAAACTCTCATCCAGGTGTTTAACAATCAGGATGATTCATCAATGTGTGTGCCGTCCATCGGATGGACGTTAAACTGGAATCCCGTCTGCCAGCAATAGTTAAAGATCCCACGGTGCCCTTCGTGAAGAGTGGATGACCTCTCACCAGAACCATGGCCAACTTCAAAATTCTTGCCCTCACTACTGCTGGAAAGGCAATGGCAAACCACCCAGTAAAACCCTTACTCAGAGAGGGAGAGGGGGAGAGAGGGGGAGAGGGGGAGGGGAGAGAGAGGGAGAGAGA
>BROF01002216.1:58284-72027 GCA_024346535.1 Eptatretus burgeri | reverse complement strand
AGAGAGAGAGAGAGAGAGAGAGAGAGAGAGAGAGAGCTCTTTTGTGTTTTCAATGTGAAACAAAAGCCTGGTGTTGGCTTGGGATCTTAGGGTCCTGAGTTTGAACCACCTGAGTTACTGAATTAACACCAGGTGGAGTTGACTCAGCCTGTCGTCCTTCCAAGGTCGGCAAAATGAGTACCAGTGTACTGGTACAGGGGCACAGCATCAGCGGCACAGTCGCGCCCCAACAAAATGATACCTACGCCAAGCCAAGCTGCCGGACACAAGAAAAAGAATGTGAAGCAAATTATTATTTTCGTTGAAATGGCGAATACCTGATTTACTACTTTCTTGGGAATTACAAGGACTAGCAAGTTGCCTGTGCCCACACGGGATTCCAAACGGGGTAGGGATGGGGATGGAAAAAATGCAAATGGCGTCTTCCGTCTTCGAGCCGGCAAGCTGGGAGCAACAATTCACATTTCTTACCAAGTCTGATGCTATTTAAATGCTCTAATGACGGCGAGGTGCTTCATTTGAAACTGTTTGTTCAATATATGGAGTTTTTGATGTCTCGGGTCTGTAATAAAAAAAATGTATGGTGTCAAAGCCAGTGACCAATTACAAATTAATAGTAGGATTTATAAGGAAATTCAATGCAGAAGGAGGCCATTCGGCCCATCAAGCTTGTGCAGTCTTGCCCAAATAACCTCTTATCCCCACTAATTATAGATACTTATCTGGCTCAATTTAAAACCATCTACAATCTCTGCTAACACCACCTTTGCCAGGGAGACTATGCAATGTATTTTCTACTCTGAGTTAAAGACTCCTGCCATTACTACCATGCAAACTCTTCTCGTTACTCTGAAACTGTGACCCCTGGCCCTGTTGGTGTCTTTTCTGCTGAAAAACATCTGCACTTATTGTCTGTACCCTTCATTATCTTAAACATCTCTCTCAGATCCCTCACAATCACTTCCTTTCTAATGTATAAAGTCCTGTCTCCTTCAGCCGCTCCTTAGAGCTTAGTATAGCTAGGCCCGGGATCCATCAGGTTGCACTGTGTACCCCCATCTCTGTTAGCTATGTACTTCCCCAGGTGTGACAATCAAAACTAAACATACGAGTGAGTTCATAGAACATGACACCCCATGCAGTATATACAGTACTTCAATTTTCATAAAATAATGATTTTAAAGATTGTGAAAAAAAAAATCCAGAAGTTTAGCACTACTGAAGCAGTCTTATACATCACTCTGATGCACAGTATGATATTGAGTCAAAGTTCAGGAGATGGAGGCTTTATTGATCACCATAGAACACAGCGTCAATCGGCATCATACATAGCCATACCAGCGACCTCTTCTTCACCCCGATACTGCACCTTCTCACATGCCACACATCGATACATAGCATGGTTCTTGGACGTATTATGAGGGCAATTTGTGTTCTAGTGTTCAAGTGCGTAACTCAATTCAAATGAAGGTTTGAAGAGGTTCAAAGGCAAATAAATTAATTAATTCCTGGTTTTACTGCCATTTTACCAGTCGCTTTCATCATCCAATCTAACATGTTACATTAGTTCTTTATGTCTGTTGTTTGTGTGCTTTATAACATCCTTAAAACTAGAAGGGCATTCAGAAGAGCGCATATTTCCACCACATAATGCCTGATCCACGAGAATATATCGGGCCCAATACATTTTTGAAATATCATGCTATACAGTACTATATCGTCATTGGCCCTATTTCTCAATGGTGAAGAATTACTTTAAAAATTAAGTAATTCTCGGATCCAGATCCAGATTTGGATCTTCACCAAAATCGAATCAATTCATCCTCATCACACACCCAATGTGTCCACAAAGTTTCATCCGAATCCATCGACAACTTTTTTGAGATATCCTGCTATACACCGCTTTTTGGCCCTATCTCTCAATGGCGAAGAATCACTTGTAAAATTTAATAATTCTATTATTCAGCTCTGGATCTTCAAGAAAATCGAATCATTTCTTCCTTGTCACACACTCAACGTGTCCACCAAGTTTCGTCCGAATCCGTCCACAGAATTTTGAGATATCGTGCTTTCTCTCGTTTTTGGCTCCATCCCTCAATGGTGAAGAATTACTTGAAAAATTCCTGTCGTCGAATCCGGATCTGGATCTTCACCAAAATCTAATCAGTTTGTCTTTGTCGCACACCCAACCTGTCCACAAAATTTCATCCAAATCCGTCGACAACCTTTTGAGATATCCTGCACACAAAAACAAACAAACAGACAAACAAACAAGATGACGTCGTGCAGAGCATGATACTTGCAAAATCCATAAAATAAATTTGACTTCAAAAATAATTGGTGGTTGAATTCAGTGACCAAATATGTAACTCTTCTTCAAACTTCAAGCGAATCGGATGAAAATTGACAATTTTAGAAATAAGGCCTTATGTTGACCTTTTGACCTATATGGACCTCCAAAATAATTGGTGGTTGAATTCAGTGACTTGAAATATAAATCCTCTTCAAATTTCAAGTCAATCGCATGAAAATTGAGAATTTTTGAAATACCACCTTCGTTGTTGACCTTGGGCTTATGTTGACCTTTTGGTCAATGGTTACCTCAAAAAATAATTGGTTGGTTGAATTAATTGACCAGAAATATGAATCCTCTTCAAATTTTTAATTAATCTGATGAAAACTGAGGATTTTAGAAATACCACCTTAGTTGTTGACCTTTGGCCTATGTTGACCTTTTGGTCTATGTTGACTTACAAAAATACTTGGCTAATTGAATTCAGTGACCTGAAATATAAATCCTCTTCAAATTTCAAGTCAATCGCATGAAAATTGAGGATTTTAGAAATATCACCTTCGTTGTTGACCTTGGGCTTATGTTGACCTTTTGATCAATGGTGACCTCAGAAAATAATTGGTTGGTTGAATTCATTGACCTGAAATATAAATCCTCTTCAAATTTCAAGTCAATCGGATGAAAGTTGAGGAATTTAGAAATCTCACCTAAGTTGTTGACCTTTGGCCTACGTTGACCTTTTTGTCTATGTTGACCTACAAAAATACTTGGCGAGTTGAATTCAGTGACCTGAAATATAAATCCTCTTCAAATTTCTTGTCAATCAGATGAAAGTTGAGGATTTTAGAAATCCCACCTTAGTTGTTGACCTTTGGCCTATGTTGACCTTTTGACCTCAAAAACAATAGGCTTATTCTTGATGGCAAACTCTATCATCTGGTGAAGTTTTGTGAATATCGGTTTAAAATTGTGACCTGTCGGCAACAGACAAACAGACAGACAGACAGACAGACAGACAGACAGAGACAGACGAACAAAATCGACTAACCAATACACTTTAAAAACCTTCGATTTTGCAACAAAGACAGAAATGGGTGAAAACATAACCTCATTCACCTTGGGTGGTGGTGGTAAAAAAAAAACTAAGTTTCCTGTTTGGAATTATTTTCAAGTTTATTTATCTGCCAGGAGGCAGACAAGAGTTAAATATTATCTCACTCCTCTCTGTGCACATGCCATTGGGCCAAATTCAGTGACAAGATTTGATGGTAAAACGGCAAACTTGTCTTCCTATTCATGTTCAAAATATAACATTTACTTCAAATAGGTAATTCCTCGATCATAGATCTCCGATAAGAAAGACAGACGGTCAGACGGACTCGAATCAAATGCTTACGTCTGTTTTTCGTTTCAAGTGTGTGGGATAAATATTATTGATGAGGTCTCTTAACACCACCTCTTGATTAATCATTTATTCCCTTGAAAAAAAAAAAAAACGATTAGCTTTACATATAGCTGCCTGCCACTGTGCTGTCTGCTTACCCTCCCTCTTCCTCCACATCTATTACCAACCCCACATCCTTCTGTCACATGCTCCAAGACTGCCCTGAATTATGTAATCCATATTTTTATTATTCCAACCCATCCACAGCACATTACATTTCCTTTTGTGAAATAAACATTTCCTTTTTTGCCAATATTTTGCTCAATCCATTAAAGTATTTACAAAGCAGACTTTCCTGAAACTGATCACCCCCCCCCCCTTCTCTGCTGTCCACCTTACCTCCAAGCTTCGTGTCATCTGCAAATATGGAAAGCTTACTTTTAACCCCGCTATCCAAATCATTGATGTAAATTATGAATAATTGAATATAGAACTGATCCCTGGGGTACCACAATACTTACAGCCTCCCAGCAAGATATCCTCCCGTTCACAGCCACTATTTTATTTCGATCACTAAGTTTCCAAACTGGTTAGCTATTCTACCAACCAATCCACAAAATCTCACTCAACCAACAGTCTTCCATGTGGTACATTATCAAAAGTTTTTTTTAAACTCCACTGCACTTCCCTCAAACTACCAGTCAGTGAATTTGTTAAACATGACCTCCCTTTCATAAATCAATGACTACCTTAAATCAATTTGAAATTATTCAAATTGTTCCTTATATCTTCAATAATTAATGTCTCCAACACCTTCCCCACAACTGAAATCAAGCTAACAGGTCTATAGTTTACCAATTCTTCGCTGAATCTTTTCTTAAACAATGGTGTTACATTTGCTACTCTCCAATCCTCCAGTAACTGTCCTGACTACAACGAACTGTTAAAGATATTGTTATGTTTGTGGGGTAGATGAAGGGATTTCACTGGAGAGATAGGATCGTATAAAGTTTCTTGACCCCTGGACGTGTAGGAGACGTCTTAATGTAAACTAAGTAGGGAAACTGTGAGCTTGTGTTACTCGTCACACCACATGGGGGTGGGGGGGATGTTAATTCGATAGGGGTTAAGGATAATTTCCCCCAGTATATAATTGCCCCTGAGACCTATCCCTACATTTTTGCATCCACAAGCCAACCATGAAGGAGTTGCATTTTTATAACCACAACCACCATTACAACCAAGCTGCAATGACCAAGCAGGCAAGAAGTCCCGCTTCCAAGTGTAACGGTGGGCGAAGTCATGCCGCCAAGGCTCATGATGTGATGAGAGGCCACATGAGTCAGAGAATCTTGGTTTGCTCTCCTCTCGGCACGATGAAGGCTGCACGATTCTCGTGTTCGTGCTGTGTGAATTTGCAGCATGCTTAGCAAGATGCCAGCCATTGACTGTTTGGCTAAGCCGTGAAGTGTGTACGCTTCTGAGGAGGGAAGAAGAGTGTGCCTTGTGGCGTGATCACGGGGTCTCAGAAATCGTCTCATCGTGTGGGCCATCGTTATGAACAGACCGGATGAAAGAGAGGAACAGTCGGCATATTCGCCATTGACAATAAGCTACACCACGGTTCATGAGCCCTGACGTGGAGTGCCATCTCCGAATTGCCACCTGTGTGTTTCCTGCCGTGAGAGAGCGGCTTGGCGCCATTTTGGCGTGCAGTTTCCCACAAGCTGACGACGTGGTTTGATCGTCAAGTCCTAAAAGATCACTTCTAGACCCGAAGCTAAGTGCTGGGAGAAAGGGAGGATTTTTATTTTATTTATTCTTTTGCCCTTGTCTAATTTTTGTGTCTGAGTGTGGAGGCACCTCAATTAGATTTATGTGACCTCACATCTTGATTCGTCATTTTCATTATAATTGTTGATTTTTCTGTTTAATAAACCATTATTTGTTTAATTTGCTTGTGTCCGAGTATCTGTTGTGGGTTCGAGAGTAAAACCCCTGTGCTGTGCTACCGTCCTGGTGAAGCGCCAAGCCTTTCCTCCCGCATGCGCCATAATCTCCAAGAATCTCGGTTGTAAGCCTCCAAGGGAGAACTGTTTGGCCATCCATCCAGGTAGGGGCAAACCCACTGGACAAGACAATATCAACTAACACCACACGTATCTTCTCTTCCACGTCCATCAATATTCTTGGATGCATATTATCCAGTCCCAGAGCTTTATTATCCCTTACTTTTCCGAGCTGTTTACTTCATGCACTCTGGTTTGGGTCTCCTCTAAAAGCCATTTTCATCACTTTTCTTTACTTCGTTCATTCCAACTTGGATCTCCTCAAAAAGCCCTTGCTCACCTCTGAGATAGATGCTCTCAGATATTGAAGTCCCCCTAACTGTTCTTGTGTAAATCTAGAAGCAAATAAAACTCTGCTGTATTCAATAAGCCTGCTATCTCACCCTCATCATCCACCAATTTTCCTGTGTTATTAAAAATACTTGCTGTGGTGTTTAATATTTTGACCATATCCTTGTATTGGCTTGCCGAGTTATTATTAGGTTATTTCTCCGAAATAAGCTCATAGAGTGGGTCCCGGTGTCTGTCTGTCCGTTAACGTTTGACTAAAACATTTTCTCCTCACAAACTCCCCAACTGGTATAGACCAAATTTGGTAGGTATGATGAATCAGGACAGCAAGGTCTCATGGGGATGTCCTTCCCATCTGGATGCACCCCCTATAAAGGGGATTAAAAGGGGGTTTTGACTCAAATATTAGTATTTTATTGAAAAATCTTCTTCTCGGAAACCTCCTAACAGAACCAGACCAAACTCACCACAAGGTATCGAGACCTTGCCCTAACCTTAAGTTGTGCTCCCAATGACCACATCTATCCTGGAAAGGGGGCCACGGCCTCCCCTAATCCCTCATAATCACCAAAATATATTTTCTTCACAAACTATATGACCGATAGGGACCAAATTTAATACGATACATCAGAACAGCAAGGTTTCATGTTGTTGTGCTCTCCATCTCGATCTGCCCCTTATAGGAGGCTGAAAAGGGGGGTTTCACCTCAAATACAGATAATTTATTCAAAAATCTTCTCAAACTGACAGCCAAATGCAGAACAAACTCTTCATGAAACATAAGGACCATGCCGTTAATTTAAATTGTGCTACCCATGACCGTACCACTTCAGGAAGGGGGGCCGGCCATGCCCTCTTCCCCATAATCCCTCGTTTTCACCCCACGTGTTGGGGAAATAACCGTTAGTCCCCCACGGGGCTATTTTCTTAATTTGCCTCTGCTTACTCCTATACTGATGTGAGTCTATCTCTAGTCCTGTTATTTTGAACACAATGAATGCATCCTTAACACTGCTTACCTCCCTGTTCAAACACACTGGTCTCTTTCTGCCTCGAGCTTTACACCTCGATGGAATACACTTATTCTACACCCTACACATGTGCTCCTTGAAGGTTGCCCATTTTCCTAATGCAGACTGCCATCTTGTTTACTTCTTCCAATCTACAGCACTCAACTCTCTTCTTATACCCTCATAGTTTGCCTTCCTGAAATCTAATAGCCTTGCTCAACTCTCGAGAATCTCCAGATCGTAACAATATAATTGCATACACTATATGTTACGGTCACTTGTCCCCAGATGGTCTCCTATCTCCAACTCATCCACCAAATTGGAATCATTGCTTAAAAAAAAAAATTTCAATATCTAACACCCACACTCCCCAATCTTGGGGTTTTCTACTAACTGACTTGAAAAGCAACCTTGGACTAGATCTAAAACATCCTCCTCAGCTCTGCTCTTTCCCGTTCCTGGACTCAATACATCCCTGGCAAATTAACCCCCCTCCTCATCACCCACCCTCCAAACACACACAAACACACACACACACACACACACACAAACACACACACACACACACACACACACACACACACACACACACACACACACACCCAACCCCCCAGTTTCCCCACAATCTAAACTCATCCTTTTCCACAGGCCTTTCTGAATTCTTCATGAATCCCTCTCTCCTGTTCCTCCCTCATACCAGATGCTAAATAGATGTATCCTATGAGTATCATACGGCTCTTAATCTCCAATCCCAATCCACACCGAATCATCTACATGAGTTGACCTCTTCCGTCATGTCGTTCCTTACTCTTGACATGATATTGTGTTATACCCAGATTGTCGCACACTCCATCTCACCGATACATCTTGTGGTTTTGAATGTAACTTAAATTACCTTTAATTTGTTGTTATAATTAATTAATTAATACTCGTCAATGCCCATAGATGCGTGGCCGTACGTGCAAACCCCCCCCCCCGGCAAAAAACTCAAACCGCGTGCCAGAAACAACAACCACACAAGCCGTTCCTTCGCTTTCACGTGCCCGTACGTGTGTCGTCATACGTGCGTGTCCGTACATGCATGGCAGTACATACAAAAAAAAATAAAAAAAACTTTCAAACAGCGTGCCAGAAACAACAACCACACAGGCCGTTCCTTCGCTCTCGCGTGCCCATACGTGCGTGGCCGTACATGCAAAAAAAAAAACTTTCAAACAACCACACAGGCCATTCCTTCGCTGTCATAAACGACGACTGGATTGGGGCATTGTGTTTATCTATAAATGTGGATAAGAAATCGAGAAATTATTAGAATACAGTAAGTCATCACTATCCAAAAGTAGTGCGTGCCCGTACAGAATGTTCACATCATTCCACGAATTATCGCTTGCATTGAAGTAACAACTGCTGTGATACTTACACACAGAGTTAATTAAAATCAACTTTACCTCCCTGTCTTTGCTTGCCATCACATTCGCTGCCATTTACCATTGGCACTCCTACCCCACGGTAACTAAGGCACCGATCGATCCCCATCGTAACCAGCACGGCACGTGACGTCATCATCATCGGCCAGCCGTGTACCGGCCTACGCAGTCACGCCCACGCAGCAACGTGTCCTGTGATTGGTAACTAAATGGCGCATCGGCCACGCCTACGCAGCACGTGTCCTATCATTCATTGGTAAATAAATGGCCATAACTTGGTAATCATTTTCCGATTAATATCAAATCTTGAAAAGGCACATCCTCAGGTCCCCAGCAATATACCTGGCAAGTTTCAATTAGATCGGACCAGTGGTTGTCGGGAAACAGCGGTCACAGACACACAAAATACAGACACACACAGACACACACACACACACACAGACACACACACAGACACACACACAGACACACAGAGATTGCTGGAATTATAGATAGATGAAATGAGGTCCATGAGATAACAAATGAAGGGGTTGAATGCAGACTGCAGAGCAATGAGTAAGGAAACCCATCGTTGTGAATCGTTTTTACCACCAAAATGAGATGTATTTCGTTGGCAAGCATGTCGAGTGGAGCTAAATTCCTTAACACTTCCAATACAAAGGCCACACCGTTTTGACAATTGGAAACAAAAAGAAGTTGTGCACTTTTTTTGATAAATTATTTTCGGAACAATTTTTCTTCAATAAATCAATAGTAATAAAAATTGTCTCCATGTGCACACCTTTATCTCGTTAGCACCTCTTCATAATCAACATCGCTGAGGAAACGGCACTTCTTCTTTGTTTCCTCGTCTGTCCAGGTCAAGAATACGGAGGCTGCTGGATCTGCCAACGTTTTGATAAATCATTAGTTATAACCAATTATTCAATTAGCGCCAACGTATTTTGCCTTTTCGCAAGGAAAAACACAAAGAGAAGAGAAGAGAAAAAAAACCCGTAATGGCGAACCCGGCTGAGTTTCTCTTCCCCATTGACCACGGCTACGCAGCAACGCTTCCTGTCATTAGTTGATAAAAAATGGCCAGAGCAACGGTTCCTGTCATTCGTTGGTAAATAAATGGCCATAACTTGGGAAGCACATGTCCGATTAATATAAAACCTTGAAAAGGCACATCCTCAGGTCCCCAGCAATATACCTGGCAAGTTTCAATTAGATCGGACCAGCGGTTGTCAAGAAACAGTGGTCACAGACACACATACACACACACGCACACACACACACACACACACACACACACACACACACACACACACACACACACACACACAGATTGCTGGAATTATAGATAGATGATGGCTTACATACACATGTCATTTTGTTTCGAGATCAGATCCAAGATGGCCGACTGGTGGGCACTTTGTTACTTAAACATGTCACCAACCATTTCTTGGATATGCATTGTCCAATTTTGTTCAAACATTGCATAAGCACAGTACACGATGGCATACACTTGCACCTTTCTTTATTTCACGATCTGATCAAAGATGGCCGACTGGTAGACTGGCGGAGACTGGCGGCTATTTTAGTTGTAAATAAATATGGGTGAGCCATTTAACTCCGTACAGCAAAATTACGAAAAAAAAATGGGGGCAATGACATTTTATGTCTATTTTCCTTGTTCAATGAATATCAAAGTGTTAACGGTAAATTTTAACCTGTTTTGTTTTATTCGAAAACATAAAAAATTGGTACAAAATGAAAAAGGTAACAATATAATGCCCTTTGATAAATGATCATGCCAATGAAAATATGAGTACTATGGCATACACATAACCAAACTCCAACACTGTAACTTGCAGTTTTTACATGGTTATGGAGGATGAGTTTTGTACATTCAGCATAAAAGCAACAGATCAAATATATGTCTTGACGTCATCTTGAACAGCAATTTTCAGATGTTCCTCCATTGATATCCTTGTCTTATTAAATTATGTTTGTCACATCCATTGTAATCTTTACAAGTCACACCTCTTACTCTTTTCAGATGTATGTATGTTATAGAACACAACTCCACATGACAATAGTGAATGAAATAATTTACGAGTTGAGTGAGATAGCTAATAAACCAATAATATATTCCCATTAATACTGCAATTTTTGTGCAACCACTGAACGACAAAGAATTAAATGCTTAATTTTTTCTTCGACATTTTAATGTTGATTTCAAAGATATGTTTCTTGGATCATTTGATGTGCACTCCACACGTTGCTAAGTGATGATGCCACACTGCCTGGTGGTTCCATTTTTTATCTCAATCCATTTTTATTTCTTGTTTTATATTCAGAATCAAGATACCATACATTTATTGACCTTAAAGTTAGTGAAGCACATTTTATAGAGAGTTTGAGTTCAGGTGATTGTCAAGGGAAGGAAAGGTCAGGGCAATGAAAACAAGTGAGGCTGCCGTTATACACGGTTGAACACTATTAATTGTTTTTATGCAAGTACTGCACCAGGAGCACTACCAGTCATGCATGGTGAATACTTGTTAAAATGAATATGCACCATACTTATTCACACGCTCACACTCACACTCACAAACATGATATTTTATTCCCATACAGTTATTTCTCGTCACACAATTAGTCGAGGTCGTTGCTTGTTTTATATATATATATATATATATATATATATATATATATATATATATATATCTCAAAAACATATGGGATGTGACGAGCACTCCCCCGATCTCCATTGAACATAGACAGGCTGATCGCATTACATGCCTTCTGGTTGAATGGTTTGCATTAATGGAAACAATCATCTGGGTGGCAGATGGATGGTTGTTCTTTGTGGATTATGTGGTTTTACCCTGTTAGATATACTCCATGGAGATGCTCACCATAACTGTCAGGAGGTGCGTCTGATGTTTAAACGATGAATCTGGACATCATTGGTTAGATATTTATCAGTATGCTGTCCTGATGGGGGTAAACAAGCCCAAAATCTGGATAGGTGGCTCCATTTGATGGTTAACTGATGTTGACCATGTAATCTTTGTGTCGTTGACAGAGCCCTCGGTTATATATATATATATATATATATATATATATATATATATATATATATATATATATATATATATATATATATATATATATATATATATATATATATATGAGGCCCCGTGAGGAGGAGTGATTTAAGCGACATTTTTTTTTAATGATATGATGATGATAGGCTCGGATGATAGGGTAAGGGTTAAAATAGTGCTATATGGCATTAACTCCAAAATGGCTGATGTGTCCCTTACATTACACCTCACGGCGCCTCATATATATTGTTGCGGGGGCAGCCGCGAGGACTACCGCTAGATGGAGCTGTAAGTCGGCTCGATTGATCGCCCGGAATTCAGATCATACTTCTCCGGAAAACTCCGAAGAATACGGGTCCTTTGTTTTGGACCGTGAAGCGTCAATATTTCCACCACATGGTACAGGGTTATTCACCAGATCTCAAAATACCTAGAGACCATGTGGCGATCTACCGAGTCTTCACACCCTCGACGGCACCTGTACGGAATGAGCGGTTAGCGAGCTCGTTCCGTGTGCGATCCGAGTGGTTTGATCGCCGAGTTCCGTTGGTCCCGATATAACGGCAATGGCCAGCTAATTCCCCAGCATGCTCAGTCAATGACAGAATAGACGTGAACGAGCTGAAAACATTTAACAAATGGGGGGTTTATTTATGCAGTAGGTGGGGAATGTGGGAAGCATGTCCGGCAAGAACTAAACCGAATAATAGAAAGGCAAATAATGTACAGCAAAGCACTTATACAATTACAACTTAATAGACTGGCGCCACAAACATACACACGCACACACACCCAAATAATCGGACGAATTGGTCTTATTTGGATCTCCAGCCTGGAGGACAGTCGGGCTGCAGATCAGTGGTAGCTGGATACCTGGCCGCGAGTGTGCGGCTGGGCGTCCCCTCCTTCCCGGAGCTCCGGTCACCGTAGGACGAACCAGCGCAGCTGAACCCAGCTAAGGTGAGTCGCTGTGATCGCCCAAGCTCGCGATCATTCGGAGGAGGAGGCGGCGGAGGCGGCCGAGGACCAGGACTCACAACCAGGATGGTGGAGAAGTCTCCTCTTCAATCTCGAAGCGAATCGAATCTCGAATCTTGTATCTCTTTTCAGACCAGCCATCTGTGATTTTTTTTCGTTGTCCCCCGCGGAAGGGGGGGAGGGGTGTCTCCGCCCTCCCCGCTTCTCCACACCGGATGGCCTTCTGCGCAGAATCACTCGTCGCACTGTCACTGGCCAGTTTTGGTGCGCATATCCTCGCCGTCCCTCTCACTGGCCAAAACAGGTGGCAAACCTTTTGATTGGCCAGGTGGCGTGGTGACTTCACTTGGACCGCCCCTCACAGAGTCGGAGAAGTCTGATTGGCCGAGCGACGGTCACGTCACTCGATGCATCCTGATTGGTCGAGCGCCACCGCAATGCTCCTCCTTTAACTCCGCCCTCGTACGTGGCCGGACGCATCGGGATAATAGCGTCGGGCAGAACGAGGTGAAGGTGTGGCTGGCATTGATGGGGGTGCAGGAATATACGAAAAGAAAACCTGACTATTAAAATAACTTCACAGAGCACGAACATTTATTTACCCATTAGAGAAGGGACGGGAGCTATCTATAAAAAAACACACTTACCGATATAACTAATCTATAGGACCTGAATGTTGTGTGCAATAGTTTTCCAAATTCGTAACAATATATATATATATATATATATATATATATATATATATATATATATATATATATATATATATATATATATATATATATATATATATATATATATATATATATATATATATACATATACATATATATATATATATATACATATATCTTCTTCTTCTTCTTTCGGCTGCTCCCGTTAGGGGTCGCCACAGCGGATCATCCATATGATCCGCATAGTGATTTGGCACATGTTTTACGCCGGATGCCCTTCCTGACGCAACCCTGGTCGCCTCTTGCGACACAGGGATCTGGTACACCTATTTTAACCGGGGTATACACCGGGCCCAGTACACTGGTACTCATTTCGTCGACCTTCGAAGGATGACAGGCTGAGTAAACCCCCTGGTGTATTAATTCAGTGGCCCAACGGGGCTTGAACTCAGGACCTTTTGGATCCCAAGCCGCTGCCCTAACCACTGCGCCAACACCAGGCTACATATATATATATAT